>ML398631.1:0-62181 GCA_005239525.1 Nicotiana knightiana | reverse complement strand
GGGGGGGGGGGGGGGGGGGGTGTGTGTTGGATATTTTGCTCCTCTATTATGTCATTTTATGAACAAAGACAAGGGCATAAGTGTTTTTTAGTAGCTGTCAAAGTTTCCAACTCTCCATGTCTTTATAAAGGAAAGATGACAAAAACAAAGTGTAAAGCAGGATATTTTCAGATTTCATTTTGTCATTACTATTGTATTACCATCTTTAGTAGTAATTGGAAAGTAAACTGAATTTAATTATGAAAAAAAGGAAATATGGAATTATTTACATAATAAAATTGCAAACCATGGAGTATGTGTAATTTTAAAAGTAGGGTGACATTTAAAGTTTTCGTGCAAACTAGTGAAGAGATTTACTGATATGTTTTATCTATCCAATAAACATAAATTAATTCCAAACAAATAAATTACACTGTTTTTAGAGGTAAACTCTAAAATGTTTGCTTCTCACTGAATTTTCACCAACAAAAAAAAAAAAAAGATTCTGATTGAATTCTTCTTCAACAGCAAAAAGATAAAGGAAAAAAGAAAAGATAATTGAAGAAGTGTAAAGAAGTAAAAATATTCTTCCTGTTATGTTAATTCGTCAATAAGCAGGATGAAGAAATACTGCACCACTTTTCAATTCTTTTGATTTTTCTTATTGTACTAATTTTTACCATAAGTATAACATGGTTATGAATTTTAGACCAAAGGGAGGGATGTCGTATTTGAGCAATATAAACAAATGTATACTGATTTAAAATTTCGAATCTATCTTTTTAAATATCTGATAGTCATTCTGAGATGCCCATTCACCCTTTATGTCTCCGTTACTTGTGGGCCTTTGTATTACTATCACTTAAATTTATTAAATTTTCTTAATTGCCAACTAACCTCCCCATCCAATTAATTAAAAGATATCTCTTTCTAATTCAAACTATTTTCGCTTTGCTTTTCCGAGAGTTACTCTTAACAATTCTTTAAGAAATGTTTATAAATATTTTTGAAACGAAAAGCATATTGATGTCTCATTTCATCTAATTTCTAAAACGTCAAAGGAAGGACGGAAGGAGAAAGGAAAAGATCTAGTACAAGAGGAATACTACTTTTTTGGATGCTTAGAGTATTTAAAAGTTTCCTTTATTCTCCCTCAAGCTATCTCTTTAACAATTGAAAAAAAGATCCGGTGCATTAAACTTCCGTTATGTGCGGAATTCGAAAAAATACCGGACCACGAGGGTCCGATTCCGATTTATTTTATTTCAAATATCCTATAGTTGAAAAAAGGTTCTTTAATTCCATTATTTACGAGAGAAAGGGAAGGCAAGACAGTCCAACATTTAAATTTTAAAGTGTCTTTTCCCTTTTTCCTCTCTGAATATTTTTTCACAAAATGCAAAAAATTATAATTAAATTTAGAAAGCAGTGGAAACATGATGCTAAAGACCATAATGATTTTGCTGACCATGCTTGTTGCTTAATCCCCAATTTCCCATTGAATATTGATTAGTCTCAAGAATGTTTTGTCTTCAACATAAAGCAATTTCGATCACACTGTTTCTTATTCTTATTTTATTTACAATATCACAATTAGAAACAAACAGAAAAGAAAAGAGAGAGAAAAAAAAAAAAAAGCGAAAGAAAAACAAAACCAAAATTCTAAATCAATAGCATGTCTTAACTCAAGGTCAAAGAAGAACGCAGAGAAACTCGATTGAGGTCAGTGATACCTAATTTCTCAATACATTTTTTCTAGTTATTCTATACAAGAAAATATCTGCCCCTACTAATTAGTGTAAGTTAGAAAAAAAAATAAGCAAAATAAATCCCAATAAATGCCAAATTTTACACTAAATTGTGTTGCGTTTACGCTTCTTAGAGCTTAAAAGAGGGTGAATAAGAAATGGAGGGAAAAACAAAATTTTGATTTTCCTCTTTGACAAAAGGACGTTGTCCCATATTGGAAGAGGAAAAGAGTTTTGATGGGTATATATATACATTTGCACTTCTTATAGCTCTTAAAGAGTTGAGAAGAAGGCAAACATCGCGCCGTCATTGTCGCTCGTTCGCTCGGCTTCGGCTTCGTGATTAATTTTTTTGGCCAAATTTATTTGTTACTAATAAAGATTAACGTAATAATTCAAATTAGCCGTTTTTGTAACGAAAAATTAATTTTGACCTTTTGAAGAGTTGCACCTCACTTTTGAAGAGTTGCACCTCTTTATTTAAACCCAACCTCTTGGCTATAAATAGTATACCATCCACTCAGATTTTCCTTACGAAAATTCTGATTTCTCCTTCTTCTTTCTGCATTGTTTTAACAAAAAAGAAAGCAGCAAGTGTGATTTATTACTGTTCTTTGCATTCGTGGTCACTGGAGTTTGAAGTACCGCTACACCAGTGAGGGTAATCCGCTCTATCCTGGGAGGAAATAATCCTAAACCTCGGGTACTAGGAGGAGATTAAGTTCCTTAAGGAAACACTGTGAATTCAGTGGGCTCGAAATAATTATGTTCTTCTACATTTCTGCTTTTATTGCGTATTTTATTTCTGAATATTTTTAATACAGTTTACTAATAAGCTTAAGGAACTTAATATTTCTTTCTGTATTTATCTTATTTCGGGTTGTGGGAGACTAAATCCTAGTGATTTCTACTCTCAGTTTGGAGACTATAATCTTCGAATTTTCTACTCCTTGGTTGACATTACGAGATTATAACCTACATTCGTCGGGTAATTTGTCTGCATATTCCCAGACAATAGAAAAGAGTCTTTCTTTCTCCTCTCTCGAGGAGAATTTAAAGGGAATGTGATCCCCTCTATTGTGATTTTCTACTCGTTCTGTATTCGATTTGAAGAGATAAAATCTTCACTGTAGTATTTAATCTGTTTATGTTAAAGTTATTCGATTTGAAGATTTTAAATACTTCACCGTTAATTAATTTTGTTTATGTTTTGTTGTTAACAGAAATGACAGAAGCAATAACCCCTGTGGTTGGCTCTACGAGCAATGTTGCTACTTCCAGTCGTTCTGTGCCACCACCGGCTCCGGCAAAAAAGTCCAGAAAATTTTTCGGGATTAATTTCAAGTGTTGGAAACAGAAGATGTTCTTCTATTTGACTTCTTTGAGTCTACAAAAGTTATCAAAGCAGACGTTTCGGTTCTGCCGGAATCAACTCCAGATAATGAACGTTTCATTGTGACTGAGGTTTGGAAGTACTCAGATTTCTTGTGCAAGAATTGCATTCTTAGCGGACTGGAGGATGATCTTTACAACGTCTATAGTAATGTGAAAACTTCGAAAGGACTATGGGAGGCCTTAGAAAAGAAGTATAAAATCGAGGATGCCGGTCTGAAGAAATTCGTTGCAGCCAAGTTTTTGGACTATAAGATGGTAGAAAACAAGCCCGTCACTACTCAAGTTCAAGAGCTGCAAGTTATCATTCATGATCTCCTTACTGAAGGTATAATCCGAATTAATGCTTTTGTTGAAAGTATCAATTATGTTACTTATTATGAATTTTTTGTTGAAGGTTTGGTCATCAATGAGGCGTTTTAAGTTGCATAAATGATTGAGAAGTTGCTTCATTTATGGAGGGACTTTTAGAACTACTTGAAACACAAGCGCAAGGAGATGAAACTCGAAGAGCTCATTGGTCGATTGAGGATCGAAGAGGACAATAAAAGCTGCAGAAAAGAAGACTTGTGGGAACTTAACAATTATGGGAGCAAATATTGTTGAAACTGCTCTAACTAATCCGAAGAAGCGGAAGAAGTCTTCTGGACCAAACAACTATCTCAGCAAGAAGAACTTCAAGGGAAGCATCCACAACTGTGGAAAGGTTGGACATAAAGCTGCAGAATGTCGTGCTCCAAAGAAAGAGAAGAAAAAGGGTTAAGCAAATATGGTTCAAACAAATGATGATATTGATTAATTGTGTGATATGTTGTCTGATTGCAACTTAGTGGGAAATCCTAAGGATTGGTGTATTGATTTTGGTGCCACCCGCCATGTTTGTGTTGTTAGAGAAGCATTTGCTTCATATGCTCCCGTTGGATCCGAGGAGGCCATTTTCATGGAAAATTCTGCAACGGAGAAAATTGAAGGTTATGGAAAGATATTCCTAAAGATGACCTCTGACAAGGTGGTGACTCTGAAAAACGTTTGTCATGTTCCTGAAATACACAAGAACTTAGTTTCTATTTCACTTCTCGTCAAGAACGGGTTTAAGTGTACTTTTGTTTCAGACAAAGTTGTAATAAGTAAGAACGAGTTTACCTTGTTGAGGGCCTTTTTAAGTTGAATGTAATGGTTGTTGACAATAGTAAAATTTCAGCTTCTTCTTACTTACTTGAGTCAAATGATTTATGACATATACGTTTGGGACATGTCAATTATAAAACCTTGTGAAAAATGATTAATTTTGAAGTATTTCCTAAGTTTGAATGCGACAAATTAAAATGTCAAATATGTGTGGAATCTAAGTATGTTAAACATCCTTATAAGTCAGTTGAAAGGAATTCAAATCCTTTAGACTTAATTCACACAGATATTTACGACATGAAGTCAATACCATCTCACAGTGGAAAGAAGTATTTCATAACTTTTATTGACGACAGTACTCGATATTGCTATGTTTACTTACTTAGTAGTAAAGATGAAGCAATAGATATCATTCAAGTAATACAAAAATGAAGTTGAAACGCAACTTAACAAGATTATCAAAATGATAAGAAGTGATAGGGGTGGTGACTACGGATCTCCTTTTGAAGAGATATGTTTAGAATATGAAATTATTCATCAAACAACAACCCCTTACACGCCTCAGTCAGTGGGATTGCAGAAAGAAAGAATCGTTCATTAAAGGAAATGATGAACGCGTTATTGATAAGTTCTGGTTTGCCACAGAACTTGTGGGGGGAAGCCATCCTTACACCTAACCAGATACTAAATCGAGTACCCCATAGCAAAACACAATCCATTCAATATGAGAAACGGAAAGAAAGGAAGCCCAACTTGAATTATTTGGTGTTTGACAAAAGTGCAAGTTCCTAAATCCAAAAGGGTAAAAATAGGACTGAAAATTGTTGATTGTATTTTCATAGGATATGCGAGCAATAGTAAAGCATATCGATTTCCAGTTCATAAATCAGAAAATCCCGACATTCATAATAATATGGATATAGAATCAGACAATGTTGAGTTCTTCAAAATATATATTCGTATAAAAAATAATTTGAGTCGATTGGTGAAGGATCTAAACGACCTCGGGAAGAAACAAAAGAAAGTACTTTTAATCAGGAGGATCCAAGACGTAGTAAACGTCAAAGAACGTCTACTTCATTTGGACCAGATTCTGTGAATTTCTTATTGGAAAATGAGCCTCGAGCATTTAAAAAAGCTATGTCTTCTTTGGAATCATTATTTTGGAAAGAGGCGGTTAATAGTGAAAGAGAATCCATATTGAACAACCATACATGGGAATTGGTTGATTTTCCTCCTGGAAATAAATCGTTGGGTTCTAAATGAATATTTAAGAGGAAAATGAAAGATGTATGTACTATTGACAATTATAAGGCAAGACTTGTGGTCAAAAGATATAGACAATGAGAAGATCTTGACTATTTTGATATATACTCTCCAGTTATAGGAATTGCGTTCATAAAAACGTTAGTAGCATTAGATGCGGTATATGGTCTTGAAATTCATCAAATGGACGTTAAAACGGCCTTCTTAAATGGAGATTTGGAGGAAGAAATTTAAAGGAAAAACCTGAAGGGTTTGTGGTTCCAGGTAAAGAAAAGAAGGTGTATAGACTTGTTAAGTCGTTTTACGAACTAAAACAAGCACCCAAACAATAGCATGCGAAATTTTACCAAACAATGTTGTCAAATGGTTTTAAGATAAATGAATGTGATAAATGTGTGTACATTAAAAATGTTACAAATCACATAGTCATTGTCTGCTTATATGTGGTTGATATGTTGATAATGAGTAATGACATTGCCAACATAAATGCGACTAAGTGTATGCTAACAAGCAAGTTTGATATGAAAGACTTGGGAGTTGTCGATTTAATTTCGGGTATTAGGATCCATAAGACTCCTCAAGGTCTGACATTGTCGCAATCTCATTACATTAAAACAATACTTGAAAAATTCAAGTACTTAGATTTTAAAGTTGCAAAGACTCCAATTGACGTGAATCTTGCACTTGCGAAGAACAAAGGCCAAAGCATATCACAAATTGGATTATGCTCATATACTTGGATGTTTAATGTATATCATGAATTGTACTCGACCAGATATAGCTTGTGCTATAAGTAAATGAGTCGATACATGAGTAATCCAGGTCAATCTCATTGGATGGGGATGAAACGAGTTTTGGGATATTTAAAACATACCCAAGACTTTGTTTTGCACTACAGTAATTATTCTACGGTGATTGAAGGATATTGTGATACAAATTGGATCAACGGTTCAACTGATTCTAAGTCCACAAGTGGATATGTATTCACTATTGGTGGAGGAGCGGTATCTTGGAAGTCGTCCAAACAAACGTGTATTGACCTCTCTACAATAGAGGCTGAATTTATAGCCTTAGATAAAGCCGCTGAATAAGCTGAATGGCTCCGGAATTTTTTGGAAGATATTCCATTTTGGCCCAAACTGTTGGCACCAATATGCATACATTGCGATAGTCAAGCGGCAATTGGAAGGGCTGGAAACGTTATGTATAATGGTAAATCTCGTCATATACGACGAAGACATAAAATCGTTAGTCAACTACTCTCTAGGGGGATCATCACAATTGACTACGTAAAGTCAAGAGACAATGTGTCGTATCCACTTACAAAATACCTAACTAGAGAGGTAGTAAAGATCATCGAGGGGAATGAGACTAATGCTGAGGACAAGTCATTGTGGCAGTAACTCTACCTAGAAGGCTGGAGGTCCCAAGATCTAGGTTCAAGGAGATCAAGCAAAGACATTAATGGCGGTTCAACATTGTCAACTAAAAATTTTGGTCCATTCTCGTGATCAGACAATTTTCAGTACCAAGGATAAAGCAATAAGGCTTTTTAATGATTTCTAAATTTGATACGGGGTATATAAAAGAGTGTATATATGGGATGACATGTTTAGGAATCACCTATGTAAGTGTGAAGTGTTAGCCGCTTCATGGAGAAGTTTGCAAGGCCTTTACGCACTTATGAAACCAGACAGTGTTCATGGCTGAAACGAACACAACTATGAGAACCAAAGACGGTTAAGGGTTGATTGTGTGACTTTTGGTTGTCTAGTTACACACCAAAATTTGATGGTTCAAAGATATCAAATCTACCGATTGATCGAGTATATCCGACATAAGTTCACTACGGAAAGTTCAAAGGAAAACCTACTTATCCAGATGTGATTAATCCTTGCTTGTAAATCACACATTTTTTTCATGTATATTTCCGTGGTATAGCGATTCCCCATTCATGTGGGGGATTGTTGGGTTTAAGCTTCTTAGAGCTGAAAAGAAGGTGAATGAGAAATGGATGGAAAAATAAAATCTTGATTTCCCTCCGTGACAAAGGGACATTGTCCCATATTAGAGTAAGAAAAGACTTTTAATGCGTATATATACAATTGAACTTCTTCTAGCTCTTAAAGAGTTGAGAAGAAAGCAAGCCTCGCGTCGTCGTCATCGTCGCTCGCTCGGCTCGACTTCAGCTTCGGATTTGGTCAAATGATTGATTAATTTTTTGGACCAAATTTATTTGTTAATATTAAAGATTAACGTAATAATCCAAATTAGCCGTTTTGTAATGGAAAACTAATTTTTCTCCGCGTTTTGAATTCCCGTTTTATTTTGCATAAATAACCATTTATGTAATGGCCGGTTTACCTGAAAAATCATGACAGACCTTTTGAAGAATTGCACTCCCTTCTGAAAAGTTACACCTCTTCATTTAAACCCAACTTGTTGGCTATAAATAGTAGACCATTTCCTCAGATTTTCCTTACGAAAATTCTGATTTCTCATTCTTCTTTCTGCATTATTTTAACAAAAAAGAAAGCAGTAAGTGTGATTTACTACTGTTCTTTGCATTCGTGGTAACTGGGGTTTGAAGTACCGCTACACCTGTGAGGGTAATCCGTTCTATCCTGGGAGAAAATAATCATAAACCTCGGGTACTAGGAGGGGATTAAGTTCCTTAAAGAAGCACTGTGAATTCAGTGGGCTCGAAATAATTCTGTTCTTCTGCACTTCTGCTTTAATTGCATGTTTTATTTTTGAATATATTTTTTAATACAGTTTACTAATAAATTGTATATCCATGTCTATTATGTGTGCAATAGTCAATAACCAATAATCATTCTCGTAATTGTATTGGTGAAAAAATAGACTCGACACGTGAATTAATGATATTTGACACGGGTGGCATAAGAGTCAAAATGATAAAAAGGGAGAAGATTAGAGAAGGTATGGATAAAACACCCACGGGACCATCTACAAAGTATCTGATAGTTGGAAAAGAGGAAATAGGTGAGGGATGGATAATTAAATACCACGAATAAGGAATGTTCCATAATAGCCGTTAATATGGAAAGAAATCAGCATAATCCCTGATTATGCGCGATTGGTTGTTATTGCCATAGCTGTTACAAATTACTCATGTAACGGGTAATCAATGTTATAAATATTAGTAACGGGCATGAATTAAGTAGGTCAAGAACAACTACATATTATACCCTTATATAAACCGCCTTACCATATCTTGTAACCTCATCAAGAAATTCACGAAATTATACTATCAATTGCTTATATTTTTATTCTCTGCTATTTGAAGATCTTATTCTCTCCTCTTGGTAGGAAGTTGAGATTGTCAATAAGATTCCTTTTTCCTTATTCTCTCAATATTTTATTTTCATTATTTTCTATTCATCTATATTATGGAAAATGAAATAAAATTGGTTATTAGAAATACGACCACAAAAACTATTTTTTTGGTTAAACAATAGTTACGTTATTTTTTATATTTATTTAAAAGAATGTCATATTTGTTTTACAAACGTGATTCTAGAGTACCTTAGTATTAAATAATACTTAACATGCAAAGCTCAATTCCAAATTTAGATACACTTTAGGATTTTAGATTGTATAAGGTAGAAATCGTGGCTACCCGATTTCACTATTTGATCGGGATTGAGACGTTACGTCGAAAGAGCTAGGACGTCGAGTCCAAAATCGAAGTCTCTTTCCAGATCGAGATCAATATCAATCGGGGCCAAAAAGAGACAGACTTCGAGTAATCAAGATAGCTTTATAACGGAAAAGGCGAGATATCCGCGATTGGTCGAGGATCGTGGTGTGAATCTCGGAACATATCAAATCTATAGCGGTTAATCAGTTGTTTGTACGATTTCCTATTGTAATTAGAAGTATACCTTAATTAGGATTCCTCTACTATATAAATAGGAATCCCACTCATTTGTAATCATCATTGCTCACTGAGAAAATATATACATTCATTTCTTCTTTCTTATTGCTCTACTTACTGATCATTAGAGTTATTTTACTCTTTACTGTTCTTACGATATCACCTCGAGGTTGCTTAAATTCGAGGTCGAGGTGTAGCTCATACACTGGTTTCATTTATTTTATAGTTTAATTCACTCATTTATTCTCGTTTATCAATTGGTATTGGACGAAATCACATATCCTTACCAAAATAAGTTTAATTGTTATTCGAATTTTAGGGTAAACAGTTTGGCGCCCACCGTGGGGCTGAGGATAATAGTGATTATTCAATACTGATTCTGATAACACACACTATTTTACGCTTGTTCTTGTCAAGTATTTTTGCTTTCAGGTCAAAAATATGTCAAACTCACATAACACACCCACCCATGGTGACAATGGCCTCGGATTTCACGGGGAAAATGACAATGTAATTGCTCCAGGGGTCGAGGTACCACAAGCTGATCTCGAGGGAGCACCAGTTGCCAACCCAGTCGACGTCAGTTCGCATATTGCTTTGGATGCGAACCTGGGTGCAGACCCCGAAGGGAGTGTATGCAGAGAAGGCAGATCTGGTAGCCAAGGTGCACAGGGCGGAGGAGATGGAGGAGTTAGTCTCCAGGTAATATTCGAAATGCTATAGGCTCAATACGCCGCTATTTCACATCTACAACATAGAACTCTGAGTGGGGTCGAACCGGAAGCCACCCGTCGTACCGAGCCAGTACCGGAGAGGTCGAATAATAACGAATCAAGGACCGATCCTGCAATAATAAAAATACTCAAGGAGCTCACCAAAAGAATTGAGTTGGGAGAGAAGAAAACTGAAGTTAATGATAAGAAAGTTGAAACATACAACTCCCGAGTTGATCAAATACCGGGGGCACCGCCAATTTTGAAAAGGATGGATTCGAAGAAATTTGTACATAAGTCGTTTCCTCCAAGTGCGGCTCCGAAGCCCATTCCAAAAAAGTTTTGTATGCCGGATATACCTAAGTACAATGGGACACCAATCTCAACGAGCATGTCACCTCCTACACGTGTGCCATCAAAGGTAACGATTTTGAAGACGATGAAATCGAATCTGTTTTATTAATGAAGTTCGGAGAGACTCTATCGAAGGGGGCGATGATTTGGTACCACAATCTACCGCCAAATTCCATTGACTCATTTTCCATGTTGACGAACTCTTTGGTAAAGGCACATTTCGAGGCCATAAAGGTTACGACAAAGAAATCAAACCTTTTCAAAGTAAAAGAGAAGGATAATGAAAGATTGAGGGAGTTCGTGTCCCTATTTCAAATGGAACGCATGGAGTTGCCTCCAGTCACAGATGATTGGGCCGTTCAAACTTTCACTCAGGGGTTGAATGAAGGAAGTTCGATAGAATCACGTGAACTGAAGCAAAATTTAATCGAATATACTGAAGTTACCTTGGCCGATGTACATAATTGGTACCAATCAAAGATCAGGGTTGTAGATGACCAATTAGGAACTCCTTCTGGTTCAGTATATCCGAACAGGTCTGCAGCCAAAAATCAGAGAGACGTCGATAGGGAGCCACGATCGAACAAAGACCGATATCAACCATACATCGCAGATCGCAGGAACACCAGCCCAGGACGTAATTTCACCTGAAACGATCGAGAAGTAATCGTGGACAGAATTCTCGGGGACTTATGAACAAAAGTAGTTTTGATAAGTATGCCTATCCTACAGAGGCACCTCAGTTGTTTGAATATAATTTCAATGTCGACGCATCAGGCATTGTATCAGCAATTGGAAGAATCAAGGATACAGGATGGCCCATGCCCATACAGATCGATCATTTCCAAAGAAACCCCAATTTAATGTGTAAGTATCATCATGGCCACAGAACCGAGGATTGCAGGCAACTAAAGAGGAGGTAGCCCGTCTATTCAACGAGGGCCACCTTCGAGAGTTCCTACATGATCAAGCCAAGAATCATTTCTGAGAAAGGGACGCCAACATGAAAATCGAACAGGAGGAGCCATAGCATGTAATCCATATGATCGTCGGCGGGGTCGATATTCCACAAGCTCCCGTGTTCAAACGCACTAAGGTATCAATTACTAGGGAAAAATGGACCCGAGATTATGTGCTAGAAGGCATCATATCATTCAACGATGAGGAAGCAGAAGGAATTTCTTAACCTCACAACGATGCTCTGGTAATTTCTATCTTATTAAATAAGATCAAGTTAAGCGTGTTTTAGTGGATCCAGGTAGCTCGGCAAATATCATTCAATCAAGGGTCATGGAGCAGCTCGACCTATAAGACCAAATCGTGCCCGCAGATCGGGTCTTGAACGGTTTCAATATGGCCAGCGAAACAACTAAAGGAGCGATCATCCTACCGATGAATGATAAGTAGGGATTTTAGCTTATTATTTGCTCTCTTTTACTTAGGTTTTGGGCCAAAAATGCATGAAGGTATTCCCGAAAACTAACTTAATGTGCTTGCTTGCAGGGTTCTGTTCGAAATGAGCCAAAGAAGCCATAACCAACTCATAAAGGAGTCAAACTTGAACAAAAACCAAGTCTGGACCAATACTGTGGAATGCAGACCACGATAGAAAAGGGTGGACGTGAAATTGTCAATACTGAGGCGACCATTATTACGCGGCCCGCGAAATAGAGATTCAGAGAGACTGTTTTGAGCACAAGAACCAATGTTGACCCCGTCAGAAAGAGGAGGCCGCGAAATCACTAGAGCGGTCGCGGTTGAAATTCCGCTGAGAGCGTTTGTCGAGTTTCAGAGAATTTGCAATTTTGGCTTAAATAAAGAAAGCGGTCCGCGTCCAAATTATGCGGCCGCGAATGAATCTCACGGTGACGCAGTTGAAAATACGCTGCCTGCGAAATAAGGTCTAGCTCAGGTTCATATGTGAAGAAACCCGGACCCGCTCAATATTACGCGGTCGCGAAAGCCCAAGCACGGACACGTTCAGAATTACGCGTCCGCGAAACCTCCGCAGGGGTATTTTTGTCCGAAAATTTCAGCTTAGTATAAATAGACTTTTTTGACAATTTTAGGTTAAATTTTATTTAGCAGAGCACGTGAACGGTGATTTTTACCCTTTTTGGGAAATTTTGTGGTAGATTTCTCTTCAAACTTTAGATTTTAATCATCTACTTTAACATTATGGCTCATAATTCTTCTTTATCTTTGATTTCTGCTGATATTATGAGTAGCTAGACTCCATAGCTAGAGTTGTGACCCAACCCTAGTGTGGGTATTTAATGAGTCTTGAATTTTAGGGCTTAATTGTTTATGGGTTAGTGATATTTAGCCTAATTCATGCTTGAATTGTAGAATTGGTGGTTGCAAACACTGATTCGTGCCTTTATGACTTAGGCTCTTCTTAAGAAAGAGGAATTAAGTCTAGAAAAATTAGGCTAACAAGGAATTGTGGTGAATTCAAGAGATTGATAACCCTGATTAAAGGGTTAAACCTAGATATAGTAATACCCGACTTGAGCCAATATCATTTGTAATGCATGAACACCCATTTGGACTTGAGAAACAAACTACCGAGATGTATAGAGTGAGCACTTATGTGTGATGGTTATATCACGACCCCAATCAAAACAAGTTTGCCCTAGATTCTCGATACCCGTTAGATATTTACCTAGGCGGAAGTCACTACCTTAGTGCCTTTTAAACACTTGAAAACTTTCACCAAAAATATTGTTCTTAGCTTACTCTTAGCATACAATAGTATAAAATTAGAATAGAATCAATCACAACAATGTTTGGAAGTGCAACTAGAAACAACACGAGAATCTAGATTAGTTAGATACCTAACTCCAAATCAATTAACTCCCTGTGGAAATCGATCCCGACCTTGTTGGGTAAACCTGCATCGACCATCCTCGCCACTCTATAGTGGTTTTGCACCGATCAGTGAACGTCGCTGGAACTATCCAAGAAACCAAGTTCTATGTAATCGGGGAGGCCCTGGATTCACAACATGAGGGCAGTCCCTTTGACTCTCCACCAAATGATGAAATTCCTGACGCCGGACGGGGTGAAAACAATATATGGGGAGCAATATGCTGCAAAGTAAATATTCGCGGTTGATGAGGTAATACCGATATCGGAATTTTCAACATCGAAGGGATCGAGCATCAAAGGAAAACAGGAGACCAAATAGCAATCACAGTCGCCGGCCTCGACTGAATCGGGAAACAGGAAATAGAGGAAGAAGAAGTTGAAGATTACTGGACCCTTTGAACCTTCGTTGTTTTCGAAGACTCTGACGCCACCAAATCAATAGTCGAAGAGCTGGAACAGGTTATACTAATCGAATACCTGCCCCAACGAAAGATATACTTGGGAACGAGGTTAACCCTCGAACTCAGAAAAAAACTCATTAAATTTCTTATTGATAACATGGATTGTTTTGCTTGGTCCCACTTAGACATGATAGAGATTCCACCAGAGATAACAACACATCGATTGAGTTTGGACCCGAGGTTCAGACCAGTGAAACAAAAGTGAAGGCCCCAGTCCGAGTTAAAACACGCATTCATCAAGGAAGAGGTAACTAAACTTCTCAATATAGGATCCATTCGGGAAGTAAAATAACCCGAGTGGTTAGATAATGTGGTCATAGTCCCTAAAAAAGGGAACAAACTTAGGATATGTCTAGATTACAAGGACTTAAACAAATCATGCCCCAAATACTTTTTTTCTCTGCCTAACATCGATAGTATGATCGACGCCACGACCGTCCATGAGATCCTTAGTTTTCTCGATGCCTATTCCGGGTACAATTAAATCCAAATGAACCCGAAAGATCAAGAAAAAACTTCATTCATCACTAAGTACGGAATGTATTGCTATAACGTAATGCCGTTTGGGCTAAAAAACACAAGGGCTACCTACCAGTGCTTAGTAAATAAAATGTTCGAAGAATAAATAGGTAAGTTAATGAAAGTATATATTGATGATATGCTAGTTAAGTCCCTGCGCGTAGAGGACCATTTGAAACATTTGCAAGAAACATTCAAGATATTGAGAAAATACAACATGAAGCTCAACCCCGATAAATGTGCTTTCAGGGTCGGATTGGGGAAATTCCGTGTCTTCATGGTGTCAAATCGGGGGATGGAGATCAACCTCGATAAAATCAAGGTTATGGAAGATATCACTACCGGGGATAGCGTTAAAGTCGTACAAAGGCTGACAGGGCGGATAACTGCTTTAGGTCGATTCATTTCGAGATCGTTTGATCGGAGCCATAGGTTCTTCTCACTACTCAAAAAGAAGAACGATTTCGCCTGGACCCCGGAATGCCAGCAGGCGTTAGATGAATTGAAATGATACCTCTCGAGCCCACCATTGCTTCGTACTCCAAAGGCAGATGAAAAGCTCTACTTATACTTAGCCATCTCGGAAATCGCGGTAAGTGGTTTCCTAGTTCGAGAGGAGAAAGGTACGCAATTTACTATTTATTATGTAAGTCGAACTCTAGGAGAAGCAGAAACTAGATATCCACACTTAGAAAAATTGGCATGTTCTCTAATAAGCGCCTCTAGGAAGCTAAAACCATATTTTCAATGTCACCCAATATGTGTATTAACCATTTACCCACTTTGTAATGTTCTGCATAAGCCCGAACTATCGGGCCGATTGGCCAAATGGGTCGTCAAACTCAGTGGGTACAATATCGAATACCAACACCGAACGACCATCAAGTCTCAAATTTTGGCAGACTTCATGGCCGACTTCACGCCAACCCTTGTACCCGAAGTTGAAAAGGAACTTTTGTTAAAATAGGGAACATTATCGGGCGTATGGACCTTTTTTACGGACGATGCTTCAAACGTGAAGGGGTCCGGGCTAGGCATCGTTTAAAGTCACCCACGGGCAATACTATTAGGTAATCTATTAAAACTTCAAAGTTGACTAGAAATGAGGCCGAGTACGAGTCCATGATTGTAGGTCTCGAACTAGCTAAGAGCTCAGGAGCGGACTTCTTCGAAGCTAAATGCGACTCCCTACTGGTAGTAAACCAAGTGAACAGAACCTTCGAGGTTCAAGAGGATAGAATGCAAAGGTACTTGGATAAGCTGCGAGTGACACTACATCCTTTTAATGAATGGACTTTGCAACATGTACCTCGAGAACATAACAGTGAAACCGATGTCCTTGCAAATCTGGGATCATCAGTCGAGGACGACGAAATCAGCTCAGGGACTGTCATTCAACTTTCAAAATCCGTAATCGAAGAAGGTCATGCTGAGATAAACTCCACAAGCCTAACCTGGGATTGGAGGAATAAATATATCGAGTATCTGAAAACGGAAAGCTCTCATCGGACCCTAAAGAATCGAGGGCTCTACGAATAAAAGCTTCTCGATTCACATTGGCTGGGGATGGAACATTCTATAGGAGGACGTTCGATGGACTGTTAGCAATATGCTTGGGACCAAGGGACATCTATTATGTCCTACTAGAAGTTCACGAAGGTACTTGTGGGAACCACTCTGGTGCCGAATCACTAGTTCACAAAATCATTAGAGCATGATACTATTGGGATAGTATGGAGAAGGACACTAAGGAGTTCGTTCGAAAATGTGATAAATGTCAAAGGTATGCACAAATGATCCACCACCCCGAAGAACAGCTTCATTCAGTCCTATCCCCATGGCCATTTATGAAATGGGGAATGGATATCGTCGGCCCTCTGCCATCAGTCCTAGGTAAAGCTAAATTAATTTTAATTATGACTGACTATTTCTCTAAATTGGTTGAAGCACAGGCCTTCGAGAAAGTCAAAGAAAAAAGAAGTTATAGACTTCATCTGGGATCACATCATATGTCGATGCAGGATACCTGCCGAGATTGTATGCGACAATGGAAAGAAATTCATCGGCATCAAGGTAACAAAGTTTCTCGAAGATCACAAAATAAAGAGAATCTTATAGACACCATATCATCCTAGCAGAATTGGGCAAGCCGAATCAACGAACAAACCATCATTCAGAATCTGAAGAAAAGGTTGAACGACGCAAAGGGAAAATGGAGAGAAGTTCTACCTGAAGTCCTCTAGGCATATCGAACGACGTCGAAGTCCACTACAGGGGAAGCACCATTTTTATTAGTATACAACGTTGAAGCCTTGATTTCGGTCGAAGTCGGGAAACCCAACGCCAGATTTTGACACACAATGGAAGAATCAAATCACGAGGCTATGAATAATAATTGGAGGACCAACCTTCGCCACTTCAGAATCGGGGAATTGGTCCTGAGGAAAGTCATCATCAACACTCGAGACCCTAATAAAGAGAAACTCGGCCCAAATTGGGAAGGACCCTATTAAGTACTCGATATCATCGGAAAGGGATCTTACAAGCTAGGCACGATAGGCGGCGAACAACTACCAAATAATTGGAACATCTCACTCCTCAAGCGATATTATTGTTAAGGTATGACCTTCTCCTTTTTCATTTACATTTTACACAAACTTATTTTCAGGTGTCGGAGCAAAGGTATCAAAGTTATCATCAAGCAGAATCATATTAGGACCCTAAAGCACGTGTTGCACTCTTTTTCACTTCGACCGGTTTTTATCCCAAATAGGTTTTTCCGGCAAGGATTTTAATGAGGCAACCATTGTCCGTGCTAACTTAAAGTATCCGAGGTCTCTTTACAATCAACCTCGAATACTGGGAGGCATCACCCTCAGATGTTATATTTTCGAGGAAAATAATTCATTTCGACTGGGTCTCGGTAGGAAAACTTTGTAATGGGCCAAACGGTCGAATGAACCGTGTCCATATAGATTGTTCGAGCCCTAACGAAAAAACATGTACGCATGTATGAACTATTCAAGGAAGTATTTTTCCTTACCAGATACCTTGTGCCCTAATGAAAATTTTCTACTTTACAAGGTCCATACTTACGATTTTTTTGAAAAATGGCTCAAGCTCCGAGTGCAACTACACCTCGAACTATCAACCCCATACTCGGGGACTGCCGTGGAAAATCAACATGTTCGAACTATCTAACTTCGAAATTGTAAGACCTTAATGAGGCAACCCTCGATTTATAGCCATTCTCGAGGACTAACACTTCGAACAAATTCGAAGTGTTATTGGAAAAATAATCCAAGAGGAATACCCAAAGGCTACGACCAAAATAACGCGGCTCGGGGACGTCTGAATCCCGCAATAAAACAAGCCTTCAAATTTTTTGAAAAAATCGGTTAAAAAGGGCTACCCTCGGCAAAATAATTAAAGGGATTCGATAATATAAGCCCTTAAAAAACCTTAAGAGGTATCGAATTATTTAAATACAAATTTTTTCTAAGGCACAAAAAGTAAAGGGGTTTTTATCAATATTAAACCCTTCAGAAAAACCAAGAGGTAAAAAATTCATGCTAAGACACAACAAAATTTTTATAAAGTCTTTAAGCCGAAAAATGAGAAAAGAGCCATTCTTTTAAAGCCATATCGGCTCGATTCAAAGAGCCTAAGGGCCATTACATCTTAGAGTTCGAGAATACGTCCTCACTCAATTCGAACCTAAGGGTTTCACTACTTCGAGCTTGAGTAAAAACTCACTCGACTACAGTTCGAGGACCCATCCTCATTCGATATGAACCTAAGGGTTCTATTACTTCGAGTTTTACTTGAACTCGGCTATAAAAGCAGTATTAGTATGACTTCGATCAAATTGCCCAAATCCAAAGTCTTGGACAAGTTATAAAATTTTACAAAGGCACAAAGCAGTTGGAGTTATCACAAGACAAAATCAAGAAGGAATTCAAAAAGGAAATATCTTTATATATATACTTGAACAAAAGTATGTACAAAAGACCGACAAAGGTCTTACAAAAGAGAAAATAAAAAAATACAAGTCCTAACTATGCTCGAGGGCGACTTCTTCCTCAGAGGAAGCTTCTTCTTCGGACCCCTCGCCATTATCGAACCCGTCTTTGCTGCCTTCATCATCATCATCGTCATCGGAAGAGGCAAGCAGTCTGGCATCAGCTTCATGCACATTTGCATGTGCTATCTCCTTAGAGATGTCAAAACCTTGAGCATGGTTCTCCTCGAGGGTCTCCCTTCGAGATTGGTGTTTGGAAAGGTTGGGAGCTCATTGAGCTCGATAAACAGCCTCCCTCAACTATGCTTGAGCGGCCTCGACATCATCCATATATATAGCCATCGATTTATCGGTCGTAACCTTCGCTTTTTCGGCCTCAGTTTGGGCCTTAGCAAGTTCAGCCTCGAGCTCCTCGATCCTTTTGGCCTGAGCCGAGCTCTTCTTCCTAACAATTCAAAGTTGAACTTAGACCGATGAAAGTTGGGTCAAGGTAACCTCTTTCTCTGCAGCAAGGCGGTTCATGCCTTCCTTCCACCGATGGCAGTCAGATTTTAACTTGATCGACTTCCCCCCGGAACAACTCGATCTTCTCAATTTTCTGCTGCAACTGAGACATCGAAACATTAGCTTCTGCCCTTGGATTGAGCCCGTAATTTTTCAAAAGAACAGTTACCTGCTCTTTCAGCTCGGCTTCCTCCTTACGTGCCTTGGCTAAGTCGGCTCGGAGGTCCCTGAGCTCCTCATCCTTCTGCACACAAAGGAGCTTGAGAGCACACCTCTCCTCTGAAAGCCTTTGAGGCTCGGCCTCACACTGGTTTAAGTCAGCCTGATACTTGGAGAAGGCCTACATGAGAAAATATGAAAGTTAGAAAGAAATAAGGCAAGATGAAAGAAAATTAAGACAACAGAAATTATCACTTACTTGAGGTAGAAGGCGTTGTGCCTCTTCGAAGAGGGTAGACGCATCATTGAGGTCAGAAGCATCATCGACCCCGGTAAAGATATCCCGAAAGGGATCCTCTTCACTGGGACTTCGCCTACGTCGGGGGTCCTTATAGCCCGAGCTTCTCTTATTGTCTCCTCGGAGAAGGCCAGTAAAGAAGGTGAGTGACCTGTTGCCGCTGCCCCGAGTGAGTCACTCGGGGGGCTCTGTTCGGCTATGAGGGTTTCAAAACTAGCCCCCTCTGGTATGTTTTATGGGCGAGTGATGATCTCGACCTCGGGTGACTCGGGGGCTTTGCCCGAATCTTTCTTTGGAACCTCCTCATCACGAGGCAGGATCTCGGCAGCCACCACCGGCATAAGGGACTTGGCGCCTCGATGGTCTTCCTTGGTCGAATCACCAACGCCGAGTCATCGCCCTCTTCTTCTTCTTCTTCTTCTTCTCTCAACTGTTGGACCGACTCTACAATCAGAGCGATAACACTCCCCCTGCATCTTCGAGCTGGAGCCTTTTTAGGTTTGGGGTCCTCGGACTCTGAGAGCCTTTTCCTCTTGTTATCTTTCCGCAATTTCGAAATCGGGGACTTAGTCTCTTCCTCGCTGCATGGAGGCCTCAAAATTGCATCCTTGTTCATGCATGCACAAAAAGAAACTGAGTAGGGAAAAAATATATGATCGACAACTCGGAAATAAGGAAGAAAAACTCACCGTGATTCTTTACCTCCCATTTGCCTTTTGCCAAGTCACCCCAACAACGCTCGACATAAGAGGAAGTCGAGGCCAACTTTCGAACCCAGACCTCAAGGTTAGGAACCTCTCGAGGCATCCAGGCAACCGCTGCATGACAAATGAAGATGTTAAATAAAGCAAAAAATAGGAACATGGAAACTAATGAGTAAAGTGTTACTTACGCTCGGGGTTCCACTTCTCGGGGAATGGCATTTTATCCTCCGGGATAAGGTCTCAAGTCCTCACCCGAACAAACCGACTCATCCATCCTTGGTCCTTGTCCTCGTCGTCGTCGATAATCGAGAACAACACCTTGGTTGCTCGACGTTGAAGCTTGATTAACCCTCGAAAGATTCGGGGTCGATATAACCTGATGAGATGGTTGAGGGTGAACGACAACTCCTCGATTTTGATGGAGAAGAACCGGAGCATGATTACGATGCACCAGAAGGAAGGATGAGCTTGGCCGACAGTCACTTGGTACCTATCACAGAAATCTATGATGATTGGATCGAGGGGACTCAACGTGAAATGGTAAGTGTAAACACATAGAAACCCTTCTTCGGGAGAAGGGATATGTACAAAAACTTCGTCCCCCTAGTTGCAATCCCTTTTAACGTTCTCGAGATAGCCCACTGTTATTGAGCAAACATATCTCAATACATGCTCACATCGTCCAGATACTGTTCATCATCAGAGTTATTTTATTCTTGTAATAACCGGAAATTTTATATATACTAATTAACTCAAGAGTTTTAAAATTTATTTAAATGGTTAGTGAACTACTTAATTATTACAAATATTAAGTTGGATAATTAAAATAAGATAATAAATAATAATAAATAAATGGGCTGAACTCCATATATTTTCCTTATTGGCCCATGTACAAATATTTAAGGTATAGGGAAAGGTGTTATTTAGGTCTTACTAAATAAATAGAAACAAAAACAGAACAAAGAAAAGGGAGAACTCGAAAGCGGCGAAGAAGAAGCTGGGAATCTAAAAGGGATTTGGGTAGGAAATCTGACGACGGCAAAAGAAAGAAGTTATTTGAGTTATTTTCATTATGGTGTCTAGTTCTTGAAGAAAGAAGGTTTCAGATATTACTTATTTTAGTATGTATTTTTTTTTTTTGTACTTTATCAATGACAATGATGGCAAATAAGATATAGGAATCGATGATGTATTATAACCGGTAGACATAATGGCAGTCAATAATGACGAAAACATTTGTGGTGGAAAAAGCTATATAGTTGTTTACATCTTTATTTGTGCATGGTTTAAATTGCAAAAAGGTTATTAATTAATATCCTTAAAATGGTATGCCAATAATTGGACCAAGGTGGTAGTCTTTCTTCTCAAAATATCACAAAAAAAAAATATATGAAAGGAGTTACTTTACGTTAGTTTCTTGGCAGTAACATGATAACACTTCTCATAGATTCATATTCCTATTTAATTGAGTTAGTATCATTACAAGGATATAACAACCCTACTATTGAACTGTTGTAGCAATACAAAAAAAAAAAGATTAATTTTGAGGCAAAGTGATTGGTTAGTTATCCAACAATAACAACAACCCAGTCAAATCCCACCCATGGAGTCTTGAGAGGGTAGGGTGTACGCTGACCTTACCCCACCCCAAAGAGGGTAGAGATGTTGTTTCTGATAGACCCCCGGCTCACAGACAAATGATTATTTAGTTATCCCCGATAATTATTATTACCTTGGAGATGAAAACCAATATGTCAATGCACATATTTAATATAAAATCAGATAATGGTAGGAAAGTTTAACTCTAATGTTTGAAAGTTAGAAAAAAATATTGAGATTTGACCTCGAGTAGTATAATTGACATTGTTAATCAATATTTTGGATAGACTGAGGTCATTGGAGGCCGTTTAGTTGATGTTTTAGACGTTGCAAGGTTGGGGAACTTTCCGTTAGCGAGGTAAGTGAGACTTTAATCTTTGATACTTGCTTTTCTAAAACCCGTTCTAAAATTGTGTTTTTCTGCCTGATCCATGTGTTGGGACAAGCGTGCGCTTGGTAGAATCGGTGGTCTTAGACCAACCGCAAATATATTATTTTAATTAAAGTACGCAAAAAAAATATTTTATAAGTTGTTTGATAGTTTGATACGGCTGTGCGCCATGATATTGAGTTTAATACGGCTGTGCGCCATGATATTGAGTTTGATACGGCTGTGCGCCATGATGTTATGTTTGATACAGCTGTGCGCCATGATGTTGAGTTTGATACGGCTGTGCGCCATGATGTTGAGTTTGATACGGCTGTGCGCCATGATGTGGAGTTTAATACGGATGTGCGCCATGATATTGAGTTTGATACGGCTGTGCGCCATGATGCTAAGTTTGATACGGCTGTGCGCCATGATGTTGAGTTTGATACGGCCGTGCGCCATGATGTTGGGGCATTGTGTATGCCTTTGTACATCACCTGTGCATTGTGTATGCTCTGTTACGTATTCGAGGCATTGTGGTGTCGTTGTGGATTCGTAGGTGTATTGGTAAATTTCTTTCACTGCAATTATGATAAGTCCTTTGTGGGTGCTCTTGTTGGTTAATTCTTAAGAACTACGGTGATACACATATATTAAGTTACTGTATAGTTATCATATTTACCATATCATTCTTGTTGTGGTGTGTTTGTATTTGCTAACACTTGTTCCAGAGGTATTTAAAGTGGCGGGTCGAGGATTTTACTGGGTTATATTTATGTATAACTCACTCCTTACCTGCATCTCTATGAAAATAGCGTTGTAAGAGATAGATCTAGTGGCCGACGAGTTCGTTGAGCGGATCCTATTGCTGAGGTGAGCCGCCATAGTATTCGTGGAGGATGTTGTTTCAGCTCTACCTATCTTATGTCTATTCTTTCTTTTGGGTTTGCATGCCCGTCACTTAAACTTCTATTACTCTATTAGATGTTCCTCATTCCTAGTATGTAATTTGGGTTAGAGATTTAGTATTTGAGTGTTCTTTAGATTTATAAATAAATCATGATTTTATTCAATTAATTATCCCATATTGAATAATATTTAATGTGTTAGGGCTAGTACGTGTTTCTCAATGCTTATATAATAGGTTAAAAGTACATGAATTGGTTCGCCTAGCGGCCAGTATTAGCTAGGTTCAGTCACGTCTAGGGGGTAGTTTGGGACGTGACAAAGTTGGTATCAGAGCTTAGGCTTTAAGTCTCGGGTCATGGAGCAGTGTTTAGTAGAGTCTTGTTCATAGGTATGTAGACGCCCATACTTAGATCTTGAGGCTACTAAGCATTTAGGATATTTTCCTTTCTTTCATTCCTCATTCGTGCGTTAAGCTGGATCGAGTTTATTCTTAGGATGTCCCCTTAGCAAATGGATACGTTGTGTGTACCCTCCGCTGCTGAATATCATAATTTACTTGAAAGTTTTTAATATCATATGTAAGACTAAGAGTGGCCTTGAGTGCATAAGATATTGTGTGCATTGACTTTAGTTGAGAATGGACAAGTTGTAATTATTCGGGATAGCTCTATAGAAAGTAACCTCTATTAGAAAAAAATAAAAACTTTCACGAGTTAGTTAATTTTTTTTTACAATTGACAATCTGTGTGAACGGTATAGTATCCTAATGACATTGTTTTCTTCTAAGAGCAAATTATCCAATGTTCGATTTTGTGAATATAACCCCCAATTATGAGTTTGGGAAGGAGAGAAAAGAATTGCGCAAAAATATAAGAATTATAACAGATTAGCCATGTTTAGATTGTGGGGCTTGGTGGTGAATGATATTTTGAGGAAAGTGGTTAAACAATTTACTCAACTTCATGCCTCTTGAAGAGAGTTGATAGTATTATATCATGATATTGATGTTATACGTGTGACTTTGGAATAAGCATACATAATCCAAGTGTATTGAGTATAAGTATGATAGTTGGACTACGTGATGCAAAACTTGCTAATGGTGATGGCTCGTGGATGAATATTAGTTTGTGAGAGAAAATAAGACTTACGTATATGGTTTAATAACATAGTAAAAGATTGAGTATGAAACTTAGCATAGTGCCATGATCAGCTATTTAAGTAAGGGTAAGACGTGGAATATTGAGACAGTAAAAAAAAAAATCTGTCACCAAATAAAATAATAATAATAATAATAATAATAATAATCAGTTTACACGAATTTTTTAACATTTATTGTGTTCGAAATAGAATATATTTGAAGAAGATGAGCAACATATTATGAGGTGATACCGTACATAATAATAAAGAGAGGATTTGGGTATTTAGATTACTATTTGTGGTTTTAACCAAAGTGAGGGAGTTTTAGTATGGTTGACCGATGTATCTGGCATGTGTGGATACAATTTAGAGTTGTGAGTACTTACAAACTTTTCATAACTTACCATAATTAACTTGAGGTTATCTTGAGCTTGGATTAGATAACTTCGTATTTCCCTACGCTTGCTTCCCATGAAAAGACTGTCGATTTTTTGTCCGGTTGAGCCTACTACAAAGATAACTTAGTATACATATAGGCAAAATTGCCTCGTCAGTAAAAGATCTATATGTGATAAGTGAATATTATGTGTTGTATTACTATAACTCGGGGTTCTGGAGTTGAATGGTCGACCATAGAGTTAATCTTTGTGGTTAATGAATTTTTTAAATGTATTTCAGAGGACTTATAGATTGTACCACTTATTGAGGAGATAAACTTGAGTATTAATATATTTCTAAAAAAACTTAGTCTATTTTTATTATAGAATGGTTTTGTGAGGTCAAAGGAATAAATGCTAAAATAATAGTTGCAAGATTTCGGGGTTAATAGGTCACCATACCAAGTATATCGCTTTTGAGATGCTGAAGTTTTGTTGGTTTAGAAAGGCGATGGAACTATGCATTTGTTTATCCATAAATTAATAGATAACTTAAGAGTGTTGTAAAGGGAAAGTATCTTTTTCAATACATAGATGATTTGTTCCCTCAATTACAAGGTGTTATCTCAAATTTTAAAATAGAATTGTGACTCATGCACAATAAGTGAAAGATAAATGATCTATATATTTCAAAGAACATATTCGAAGATTTGTTATGGTTTGTGGATATTTGATGATATCTTTTGCATAGTCGAAGGCACTAATAATTGACATGGACAAAATAAACTGAGTACTTTATTTATTTATTTTTATTTTCTTTGCCTTCTAATTATTATGTTCGTTATGACACATGAAAATAGCTTGGGAGTTGATAAAAGCATACATATACAACGGCCGAGGAAGGTCCTATCGGCATCATAATAATACAACTTAAATACAGAAGGCTAGAATCGTGATCTCAATTTTTTTTTAATTTAAGTCTTGTGGTGTCTAGTAAAAAGGGTGACAAGTGAAATGATATTAAGCCTACTAAGAAACTAGTATACGTGGCATTATAATAGTATTTGTTCGAGCGAGCAAGTTATCCAGTACGAAAGTCTTAAATTTATTAGCGCTAGTGATCAGCTTTTAGAGATGAGACCTACTTGACAGTGAACAAAGAGAATACTATAACTAACGAGTTAATGTGGTTACACTGTAGTAGTTGATTTGAGGAAATTTGCATTCGAGGAGATACATGTTTACGATATTAAGTACCTTCGATATCCACAAATATGTTTTGAGATTAGAAGAAGAGAGTTAACAACGGCAGAGGGTGATACAAGACATCATAGATGTCTCTCCTTCACATTTGAACTATTCATACGTTAAATGCGAGTGTTATAGACTCAAAAATTTTACCGCAAACATGGTTGTTTATGAGAGAAATTGAAAATAGATAATTGTAGGGTTTATAGTTAGTATACACGTTTGTTGAGTTAGTTATGATCCTAGTTTAGCTGATTGTGATAGGCTCTATGAAATCATGCGCCTGATTATGTCTAAATTGACTATACAGTATACTAAATTTTATAGCAATTTGTGCGAGAGATGGTGCAATGACAAGAGATGATTGTATCGTTATGCGTGACAAGAGTAATAGTACGTGTAACATTAACGTAGAGGTGTGTGGATGTGTTCCAGCGCCATCATGTGTGAGAGTGTCATGTAGGGGTGTATGGATATGTTCCATTACCGTCGTGTCTGAGAGACATGTGAGAGTATTTGAATGTGTTCCAGCATAATAGAGGTGTGAGAGAATATAAGCATCCAATCCAACACTAGCTGTCTAGATATTACCCAGTGAGTGATTCATGATCGGTAGCTTTTAACCAAGGTCCTACATAATAATAGTTACTAACTCGATATGAGATTTTATCATTTAAATACGGGACGACTTCGGACAATATAGATCAGATAAGGGTTCATGAAAGGGAAAAATAGTTTGAAGGTTTCTCCCATGAAAGAGGTTATAATATATGGTATAAATGATACGTCCATGACCATAGACATATAACTCATCTCGAGGAAGTGAATCTAATTGAAAAATATAACTTTACGGGGAAGGTTCAATATCTAATGTTGATAGACAAGTGTGATAACTAAGCTCGAAGAAGGTTGCTCAAGTGAAAATACTGTGGCGCATATTCAATCGAGAAAGCTAAGTGAGAGTATGAGAAAAAGATGCAAAGCATGTGCCATAATTATTTGAGAAACCGAGTATACTTTCTAACTCGTTCGAGGACGAACACTTGTTTAAGTGAGGGAGAATGTAATAACCGAAAATTTTATATATACTAATTAACTCAAGAGTTTTAAAATTTATTTAAATGGTTAGTGAACCTACTTAATTATTACAAATATTAAGTTGGATAATTAAAATAAGATAATAAATAATGATAAATAAATGGGATGAACTCCATATATTTTCCTTATTGGCCAATGTACAAATATTTAAGGTATAGGAAAAGGTGTTATTTAGGTCTTACTAAATAAATAGAAACAAAAACAGAACAAAGAAAAGGGAGAACTCGAAAGCGGCGAAGAAGAAGCTGGGAATTTAAAAGGGATTTGGGTAGGAAATCTGACGGCGGCAAAAGAAAGAAGTTATTTGAGTTATTTTCATTGTGGTGTCTAGTTCTTGAAGAAAGAAGGTTTCAGGTATTACTTATTTTAGTATGTATATTTTTTTTTGTACTTTATAAATGATAATGATGGCAAATAAAATGTAGAAATCGATGATGTATTATAACTAGTAGACATAATGGCAGACAATAATGATGAAAACTTTTGTGGTCGAAAAAGCTATATAGTTGTTTACATCTTTATTTGTGCATGGTTTAAATTGCAAAAAGGTTATTAATTAATATCCTTAAAATGGTATGCCAATAATTGGACCAAGGTGGTAGTCTTTCTTCTCAGAATATCACAAAAAAAAAATATATATGAAATGAGTTACTTTACGTTAGTTTCTTGGCAGTAACATGATAACACTTCTCATAGATTCATATCCCTATTTAATTGAGTTAGTATCATGACAAGGATATAAGAACCCTACTATTGAACTGTTGTAGCAATACAAAAAAAAAAAAAAAGATTAATTTTGAGGCAGAGTGATTGGTTAGTTATCCAACAATAATAACAACCCAGTAAAATCCCACCCATGGAATCTGGAGAGGATAGGGTGTATGCTGACCTTACCCCGCCCCAAAGAGGATAGAGTTATTATTTCCGATAGACCCTTGGCTCAGAGACAAATAATTGTTTAGTTATCCCCGGTAATTATTATTCCCTTGGAGATGAAAACCAATATGTCAATGCACATATTTAATATCAAATTAGATAGTGGTAAGAAAGTTTATCTCTAATGTTTGAAAGTTAGAAAAAAAATATTGAGATTTGACCTCGAGTAGTATAATTGACATTGTTAATCAATATTTTGGATAGATTGAGGTCATTGAAGGCCGTTTAGTTGATGTTTTAGACGTTTCAAGGTTGGGGAACTTCCCGTTAGCGAGGTAAGTGAGACTTTAAGCTTTGATACTTGCTTTTCTAAAACCCGTTTTAAAAGTGTGTTTTTCTGCCTGGTCCATGTGTTGGGACAAGCATGCGCTTGGTAGAATCGGTGGTCTTAGACCATCCGCAAATATATTATTTTAATTAAAGTATGAAAAAAAAAAATTTATAAGTTGTTTGATAGTTTGATACGGCTGTGCGCCATGATGTTGAGTTTAATACGGCTGTGCGCCATGATATTGAGTTTGATACGGCTGTGCGCCACGATGTTAAGTTTGATACGGCTGTGCGCCATGATGTTGAGTTTGATACGGCCGTGCGCCATGATGTTGAGTTTGATACGGCCGTGCGCCATGATGTTGGGGCATTGTGTATGCCTTTGTACATCACCTGTGTATTGTGTATGCTCTGTTACGTATTCGAGGCATTGTGGTGCCGTTGTGGATTCGTAGGTGTATTGGTAAATTTCTTTCACTGCAATTATGATAAGTCCTTAGTGGGTGCTCTTGTTGGTTAATTCTTAAGAACTCTGGTGATACACATATATTGAGTTACTGTATAGTTATCATATTTACTATATCATTCTTGTTGTGGTGTGTTTGTATTTGCTAACACTTGTTCCAGAGCTATTTAAAGTGACGGGTCGAGGATCTTACTGGGTTATATTTACGTATAACTCACTCCTTACCTGCATCTCTATGCAGATAGCGTTGTAGGAGATAGATCTAGTGGCCGACGAGTTCGTTGAGCGGATCCTATTGCTGAGGTGAGCCACCACATTATTCGTGGAGGATGTTGTTTCAGCTCTACCTATCTTATGTCTATTCTTTCTTTCGGGTTTGCATGCCCGTCACTTAAACTTCTATTACTCTATTAGATGCTCCTCATTCCTAGTATGTAATTTGGGTTAGAGATTTAGTATTTGAGTGTTCTTTAGATTTATAAATAAATCATGAGTTTAGTCAATTAATTATCCCGTATTTAATAATATTTAATGTGTTAGGACTAGTGCGTGTTTCTCAATTCTTATTTAATAGGTTAAGAGTACATGAATTGGTTCGTCTAGCGACCAGTATTAGCTAGGTGTCAGTCACGTCTAGGGGATAGTTTGGGACGTGACAATTCTTTACTGTTCTTACGATATCACCTCGAGGTTGCTTCAATTCGAGGTCAAGGTCTAGCTCATACACTAGTTTGATTTATTTTATAGTTTAACTCACTCATTTATCTTCTCGTTTATCAATTGGTATTGGAGAAATCACACATCCTTAAAATCACAATATGAATTTAATTGTTATCCGAATTTTAGCGTAAATATAGATAATGGGAACAAACAAAGAAATCATCATATTCCCGCGTCCAACTAGTGGAATATTTTCCTGAGAGAATATTAATTGGAGCTTTTCATTGAGGGCATCCTCTTAATGACTAACCCCAGGGGTAGAACACAAAATTGACGCGAGAGAACCATGGTTTTATTTTTTAGTTTTTACAAATAAAAGAATAGTCCAAAACTCCAACTGCCGCACCGTTCACCAAACAAGAATCCACGAGCATTGGATGTTCAACTGCAATTGTTTAATACGTGTACATTTTATCTCTTCATATTCCTACCAATCCACTGCCATTTTTATTATGGTCCCACACAAGATGTGAAAGCTGGATCAAATATAAAAATAAGACTGTTCTATTGCACAATAGGTCCGAGATCTGCGTATTGAAATGTTTTCAACTCTGCAATAAGCTGTTAGAATTAACAGGTCTTAGAAATTATTCATTAGAAAAAATTACTTTTTTTTATTGGACGATTATGATACTTTTCAAAAATTAAAATTCTTGATTATTGGAGGAATAATATCACCATTTTTGTTCAATAAAATACCAAGGTGGATAATTGACTCATTCCATACTATAAATAATTGTTGGACATCCTTTGATAACCCGGATTAGGGATGTGCATGGATAAAACCGGATCGGATCGAATTTATCACATTTTGGATTGAAATTTCGTATTTCGGATTGTACAAAATGCAATCCGAGTCCGATCCAAATTAATATCGGATCAGATCGAATTTTAAAGTTTGGATTGGATATTTTTTTGGATTTTCGGATCAGATTATACGTATTATTAAGGCTATTACTAATCTAATCGGCTGTTGCATCTGCCTTATCTGCTTCTTCTGTGTTTTGTGTTGATACAAACATCTCTTTGCTTTTCATCACTCTTATCAGCATTGCATCTCTAAGAAAATATTTCTCTTGAGGTTATTCATGTAAAATCAACATGTGCTATCATGTTTCAGATTAGACATAAATAAAATAATAAAAAGAATGACTTTTCGTATGTAAATCACATTTTAATCCACTAAACCTCCAAAAAAATTCATCTAAACGATCCCAGAGTTGTTATGCCTCTAAGTTGCAAAACTCATACTTATAGTTTCTTTTAGAAGAGGGAATACAACAAGAAAAATTCATGTTCCTGCAATTATGAGAATACTATGGTGCAATGTAGCTAAATCCAACAATTGTAAAAGTAATAATTTGGAGGAAAATGTAAAGGAGGTACTGGCTATCCGAAATTAAAGTTTAATATTTATACATGCCCTAATAATTTCGGATTTCGGATCGGATCAGGTTAAAATTATACCAATCTGAATCTGATTCGGATATTCGGAATTTTAATAAACATAATCTAAAACCGAAATTAAGCGGATTGGTTCGAATTTCAAATATCCTATTCAAATGCACAACCCTAACCCGTATATTTATTCCATACATAACGAGAGCTTAGCCAAGAAATGTCCTTTTTTCTTTCCTTATTCCTCCGGAAACAATGAAATATGAAAACACTTACCTTAATTACTTTATATTTCTACTTAATCAAAAAATTAAATATTAAGAATTATAATTAAAAATTAGAATATCTAATTATAATAAGAAGATAGGACATGTCTGGCACGCCCTGGAAGACTCCGAAAACCACGTCTTTGACTTTATCAATATTTTGTTTGCTAAAAAGATGATAATGAACGATAATATCACTAATCCTTGACAATTTCTCATATTTGTCAGAAGCACTTTGGAATTCCAAACAATTGTAATTATTAAATGTTTTAGTGCTGGATACTTGATTGGGTAATGGTTACTCAAGTTTTTATTTAGTACTTAATTAATTCATCTTAAATTCGCATGAGGGAAAAGTTAATAGCATCGACTAATTCTCATTTCCATTAGATTAATTAATGGTGATAGGATTTTACTTTGATCAAGTATAGGGAAAAAAAGATAAAACAAATTTTACGTGTTTTATCTAAAACTGGTAACTGTCCAAGGTTCAAAGTTGACTGGCTCATTATGTGATTTTTAAGGGTAAATACATCGTAATTTTTCTGGTCTTAAATGCTTCTTCTAAAGTTGCCACTATACACGTCAGCTCATTTCGAGTTTTATATTTAAAAAATATCGTAATCCGCAAATATAATAAATACATTACCCCTTTTGCATTAATAACTTTACTCTTTTGTTTTAAGATAAAAAATATGTTATCGAATTCAGTTAGCTCATGCATTTAGTACTGCCGTTCTATATATTTATAATCTCGGTTTGGTTTGAATTTTTTTAGTCAATACCAAACAAAATTAAACCAAATCTAGTTAAATTTTTTTATCGGTTTGATTTCATTTTTCGACTTAATATAAGTATGAACAAACTTTCTCCGATTACTAGCAATCATCTATTGTTAAGAGACAAGTTTAGTAGAGAATGCACCAGCTTCTTTTTAAGTTTATTTTTTATATAGAAATATATTTTAATAAACTCAATAGTAGAAAATACTAAATGCATGCATATATTGCTGATACACGGAATATAAGTTTGTTTCACATATGTAGCGGAAAAAATGTCCATTCTTCACCAAATTGCTTGTTTTGCTATACGAAAAGTCAAAACAACCTTTACTTTTATTACTTTTCATATATTTTTTAATTACCTTTAATTTTAGAAAGTTGTGCATGTTATCCGGTTTATAATTATGCAAAGCTTATTTTAAGAAGATAAAAGAATTGATACTCTAATTGAGATCGAAAATTAAAATATTTTTCAATAAAGACGGGTAAGGAAAGTCCGAAGACTACTACGACAACTGCTGGCTAGAAGGCGAAAATCGTTTTTGCCAATCAAAACTACAAAACTAGTAAGGGCACTCGTGCCTCAGCAAACCATCCCAACCCTACCGCCAAAGCTTGACTTTGCTAAACAAGCAAGAAAGCCTCCTTCTATTCTTATTAGTCAAGCGCTAACGAGTAAAAAAATAAATATGCCCTAAGAAGCAACTTGGCTCGACCTCTTCGACCTCCAAAACTTTTCATTCTTTTAGAAACAGTAGCAATAGTTAATACAATCACATAAGTTGTTTGTATCATATGTAAATCTCAACGTATAATTTAATGTTGTTACATATACAAAAAAGATATATTTTGTGTAATATTTAAAATCACATGAGGTTGTGTTTTACATTATATGTTATATTGGTAAAATACCTTAATACCTCCCTAAACTTGACACAGATTATTAGTTACAGCCTTAAATTATTCGTGGTCTTGATTACTCCCCTCAACTTGGCCTTTTGAGAGCCATTACCCCCTTGGACGTTGATGTGGCAAAGAGTGTGGGGGCACTCGCCTGCCACGTGGATTTTTTTTGTATATGTGGCATTTTTATAAAAAATAAAATATATTTTACCTTTTTAAGTATGTTACTTTTTTGAATAATTTTTTTCCAATAGAAACTATAATAAAACTTGGATGAAACTACATTATTTAGGCTAAATATTTTTATTTGGCTAAAAATAATAAAGTCTTAGTTAATATTTTTTTTATAACTTTTTAGATGCATTGACTATTTATTTCAATTGACTATTTATAACATATACTCATGATAATTATCTCATACTTTTTGTTATTATTTTTTCTTCTTATAATTCTTTTGTCATATCAAGGATTTATATTTTTACTTACATTCAATTGTTTTTAGATCAAATTCATAAAAAAATATTAACTAAGACTTTATTATTTTTAGCCAAATAAAAATATTTAGCCTAAATATTGTAGTTCTATCTAAGTTTTATTATAAGTTGTATTCGAAAAAAATTATCCAAAAAAGTAACATACTTAAAAAGGTAAAAATATATTTTATTTTTAAAAAAAATGCCACATATACAAAAAAATTTATGTGGCAGACGAGTGCACTCACACTCTTTGACACACTAACGTCCAGAGGGTAATGACTCTCAAAAGGCCAAGTTGAGGGGGGTAATTAAGACTACAAATAATTTAAGGCTGTAACTAATAATTCGTGTCAAGTTTAGGGAGTGTTAATCGTATCATATGTAAATCTCAACGTATAATTTAATCTTGATACAAATACAAAAAAGTTATATTTTGTGTAATATTTAAAATCATATGAGGTTGTGTTTTACATTACATGTTATATTCTATAGTGAAGTGAATTTCTTGGTACAAAGCGGGTCCCAGATATGAGGTAAAAAATTCCAAGAAAATGTAATTTTCAAAGCATTAGGGGCTCAACTTAATAGTATGAGATTTAACGGGGTCCGGGCAAAGAAGTAGCCGTTATACCCACGTGGTCCTTTGCCGACAGCCAAAGTAAGAAAACTCTCAATTTCACAACTCCTCAATAAATAAAAAATTAATTAAACTATTTAATATTTATATTTTCTTAACTCCAGACAATGAACAAGATCGATTTGGTTACGACAGAAAAACGTTAACATCACGCCCCCTAAAAGTGTCACTGTGTTGAAAAAACATTTTGCATTCCATTTTCCATTGTATTCTATCCCAACACAGTACTTGGACTTCTGGGCAAAACTCTTCAATTTTTCTTGTTTAATTTTCCAATTTATAGTTTCCAAAATTTCTTATTATCCAAACCAGTGCAAGAAAAAGAAATTGCCCTTTTCTTTTCTTGCATAATTTCCTTTTATGGTGTGTAAAGTTTCATATTATCCAAAATAGTGCAAGAAAAGCTACATTACATAATTGTCGCTCGGTGGGTTTTAGGAGAAAGAAAGGGAAAAAGGGACAATTCTTGGCTTTTGATGGAGCTCTGAAGTAATTTCAACTCTCTCATCAGCGTAGTAACTCACAACAGTATGATCTTCTTTCTGTATTTTCCTTTTGCATGAAAATGTTGATGAATCTAAGTGTTTTTATTTCAAGAAAGAATGGAAATTTAATTAAGTTTTGGTAGTGTGGGAGTCTTATGTTCATAAAAGGGTTAGCTTTTATGAGTTCAAAATACTTCTGTGTGGGTTCTTATTAACATTTGATATTAGGGTGAATTTAAAATGAACTTAAAGTGATTTTATTTCAGTAAAGAATGGATTTTTATTAAGCTTTTTATGTTAGGAAACTTTGTGTCCTTTCCTATTTTTGTCGTTTTGTTTGATGAAGTACTATTATTCATCATTGGGGTTTTAACTTTGCTTAATTCCAGTTGAAGAAGTTTTCTGAAATGTGTATTAGATTTCATGTGTTTCTCAAACTCTGAATCTCTGTCGATCTTTTGTGAATTCTGACTGTTAAAAAGACCTTTATTGTTTTTTCCTTTTTGGGGAGCTGATTCGAATGATTTCCTACCTCGTTGATTCGTCTACTATAAATTGTTTTTTTCCTTCTTCTTCAGTTTCTCAGATTTATAGAAATAAAGGTGATCAGTTGTATTTTCCCTTAGTTCTCCTATCAATTATATACTTTTGCCTAGATGTATCCGTGCATGTACAGTATATTGCTTCCTTGACAAGCTTGTCTTGAACATACTGTTAACTTTGAAGTCAAAGCAATCCGAGTGAAAGTTGGTACACAACATCATATTGTTGAAAAGTTTCTTATTATAACAGAAGGGGAAAAGAAGTGTTTGTATTTGTATTTGTCCATACATGTTAATACTATGAATTTGTTTGATTTTACTGTGTAGACGACCAGAACCTTCTGCGATTGTGTTTCATAGTGTGAGGTTCCCTGTTTGAGATGTTAAAACTTGCAGCAGCTTTTGTTTACTTTGATTGTTCTTTCTCGTGGGGCTTAATTTTCCTTGGGGGGGGGGGGGGAAGCTGATGGAAGACCTGGAAGTGTATGTTTTTCCTTGTAGATTAACATGGCCTTCATCTGTTTACAGGTACTAGATGGCGACGCTTGGGGACATAGGCCTTTCAGCAGCAATAAATATTATATCTGCATTGATCTTTCTTGTGGCATTCGCAATTCTGCGGCTCCAACCATTCAATGACAGAGTTTATTTCCCCAAATGGTATCTTAAGGGGTTGAGGCACAGCCCAACCCACTCTGGGGCATTTGTCACGAAATTTGTTAATGTTGATTGGAGGGCGTATATAAGGTTCCTGAACTGGATACCAGATGCACTGAAAATGCCTGAACCTGAGCTTATTGACCATGCGGGGTTGGACTCTGCTGTTTATTTGCGGATATACTTGCTAGGGTATGTCTTTCTAATCATTGATATCACTTTTGGAGTCATAAAGCAATTTGTCTTTCGTTATCATATCTGTGCCATTGCTTAATAACCACGCCGTCAATCAATATAAATAGGTGAGTCACTTTCTTAAAGTAATATCTTTTCATATTCTTAAAAGAAAGGATGAGGAGGATCCTTACAGTCAAATATGCGTCAATTCTAAGCGAGGTTGACGACAGAAACAGGAAAAGAATCAGCCTGATAGTAATTTTAATGCTGCATACTTTCAAGCTCCACTGTTTTCCTACTAAAGTGTATTGCCTTTGCTAGTTTTGGTCTACTGTGAGAAGCTGGACGATCTATGATGTTCACTGCTTCTTGATTTCTGCAGGCTGAAAATCTTTGTTCCTATAACATTGCTTGCATGGGCTATCCTGGTACCTGTGAATTGGACAAATAGCACTCTGGCAAAGTCCAACTTTACTTACAGTGACATTGATAAGCTTTCTATTTCCAACGTTCCACTAGGATCACTCAGGTTTGGAGATTTATCTTTCAAAGCGTTTGATAGTTTTGATGCAGTGGATTTGCCATTACAAATTGTTTTATCGATATTTAGATCTTCTTTGGATGTAGGCCTTAAGCCTTGAAAACTTTTAGACGTCTTCCTCTTTCTTACTTATTTATTAATTATTTTATCTTAAATGTTTTACTAAGCTATTTTGATGACTTTAAGTTAGAAGTTAGAGGAGTAGTTTCAAGCGTTTGAAGACTTTGATGTGTTACTCATCTCAAGTTGTTATCCTAATGTTACTATAGCTTTACTTCTGGTAAGATGCCCTGTATAGTTTTTACTGTATATCTAACTGGGTCTTCTGCTAATGTTTTACTGTTTATTACAGCATGCCGACGTTTTCCTCTGCCAATGTTTTAAGCGCCCAACTTATAACTTCACATGAATACTTCTGTATCCGTCTTTCATATTTACCTTATTCAGCTACCTACTCTTGCAGGTTTTGGACTCATATTGTTATGGCCTATGCCTTCACATTCTGGACCTGCTATGTCTTACAAACTGAGTATGCAAAAGTTGCAGCCATGAGGTTGCAGTTTGTCGCCTCTGAAAAACGTCGCCCTGATCAGTATACGGTGTGTCACCTTACTAACATAGCATAGGCAATTTTTCTCTCTAGAAAGAGTATTTAATCATTGAAGCATAAACACTCTACAAATGCATAATATTTTCGAAGTTCATATATAGAGATTGAGGCTGGCGTGGTACCTCTTCTCAAGTGTTCTAACTTAAGAGAGTAATCAAAGTTTCTATGTTTAATCTATTTTGTTTATTTTAATGATGATCTTCATCCTTTGCTTGATTTGTGATATGCACAACCTGGTTTGTTTGATTTAGCTAATGTGTGGACGAAGATCTTTTGAGCTTTCTGAAAGCAGTTTACAGAATACAAAATTTTACTTTTTACCTCTTTGAATTATAAGGTGATGTGAAACTTGTTGGTGCATTTTTTACAATATATTCAAAACAATACTCCTTTATGTATCTGATTAAGCAGTAGAAAGTCAGCTCAATAGCCAGATGATCTCACTATTTCTATCTCCCCCCTCGATGGTGTTAACTATGTGCCTTTGTGGTGCATTTGTTCATATCTTAATTAATTCGTTATTAAGAGAGTTGATGGCGTCTGGGTAATTTGTTAGAAGGGAGTATAGGGTAAGTGTATTTGCATGGGTTTTTCGATTAAAGTGTTTTACATTAGATGTACAAAAAGTGTATTTGCATGGATTTTACTTGTGTAATCTCTTACTCTTCTCTGGATATCGTTAATCATAGTAGCATTCTTAGATATTGACACAGAAATGGTCCTTCTGAGAACTTTTTGAGGAACATATCTGCTAGTATCTGTATTCTCCAAAAAAGAAATAGAGCAGTGTACCTTCATTGATTAGAGACCTCATTTCCTAGTGCCATCTAGATTTTTTGTGCCTGCTATCCGGAACAATGTGACTACAGCTTTTATCTACATTACTTCTTGTGCTAAAATTTGATTGCAACAGGTCCTTGTTAGGAATGTTCCGCCTGATGCCGATGAATCAGTTAGTGAATGTGTGGAGCACTTTTTCCTGGTTAACCATCAAGATCATTATCTCATGCATCAGGTTTGAACTTACTGGAATACAAGTACATCATGCTGTTTTACTGATAAAATATACAAGTATCTAATGCTGTTTAGGTGCTAAACATTTGAGAAAAGTGATATATTTTTCAGTGTTGAAAATATGATCCGTGTTGGAGCCCTAGAGCTTTGTGCTAGTGGTAAGAGAGTAGGGGGAGATTTGTGGGTTAGGCGCACGTCATGGGTTAGAATCATGCCACAAACAAAAGCATGGTATTTAAGTGGAGAAGGACAAATAGGCGGGCCTCCGAGTTTCTAACCGTGCGCCACTGGCCCTCGAGGATACTCGGGGATTTCTCGGTTATTGAAAAATTAAATATACTCCTTTTTGAAATGTGTGACCAAGGACTCTAAAAGTCTAAGCTATTAGAAAAGGCACACTTTTATTTAGTTAACTATATCTTTAACACGATTTAATGGGCTAAGCACGTGGAAGTTTTTACTGCAGTAGGAAAAGGACAACTAGTTCTGCACTGGAAGTGGTTGTGTTCTTAGTACTATTGAATTTTTTGTTGTTGCTTTGTGTGCCATTTATGGCAACCAGAGGCATTCGGACCTAAAAACAGAGTTTCTTAATAAGTTATGATGCGACAAAATAACACGGTATAAGGCAAAGATCTGAATATAATTTTTAAAGGCAGGAAATAGAAGGTTGAATCATCCAGTGAGGATATTTATGTTTGAAACCTTCTGAAAGTTGTCAGTCATCGTCAAACTATGATCTGTTTTAGTAATTGAAAATTCAATGAACAAAATTTTCTGCTTAATTACCCTTCTCATCCTAATGCTTCTTTTCAAGGCTGTTAGCTGACTTGTATTCTCCCTTGTAGAACAATTATCTGCTTCATTTTGTGTTGATAGGATGGTCTTAAAGTTTAGTATCCCCGCCCTATATGAAAAGTCACTGACATGTTAATATTTCAATTAGGATGAATTAAGATATTCTATTACTATATGGCATATGCAATTTTTTTAACCTGTGCTCTATTTTTTATGTTGATATACTAATTCACGTTTATTAACATTGTTGGATTCTACTATAGGGTGTTTATGATGCCAATGAACTAGCAAAATTGGTGAAGGAGAAGAAGAGTAAGCAAAATTGGCTCGACTATTACCAGCTTAAGTACTCTAGAGATCGGTCAAAACGGCCTATGATGAAGGTATGAATGTGTAGTTGTGTGAGTCCCAAATCCTACAGATTGTTATTTCTAACTTCCGATATCATAAATTATTCTGTGAGGCTCACATTAGTACCTTTTTGACAAGGTTTTGTCTACCTTTAAAGGGGTAAGGTGTTTCAATTTTTTTTTCTTCATATTCGCAGACTGGTTTTCTTGGCTGCTTTGGAGAAAAAGTAGATGCAATTGACCATCAGACTGCTGAGATTGAAAGATTGTCAGAAGAGGTAAATACCACTTCAATAAGTTGTGAAAAGCTTTGCAATAGGCAAGTCTGACCTCATTATCCTTCTTGGATCAGAGGTAGAGTGTCATGGATAATAAGGAATGAATTACTTTCAGCACTACTGAACATCGATAGGTTGTATCTCTTTCTTTATAATAGGAAGAATCTCCACTAGATTTTTTCCCCCTATTTACTAGAAAAAATCTCCTAGGGGACATAACTTTCCTTTTCAGCAACCATTTACCAGACCTTGCTGCATTCAGAATGACGCTCATTCTCTTTTTCTTGTCTTTTGCCTCTCGTTCATTTTCTATGTTTTTGGTTAATGCTGTTGGCTATAAATCAACTCGAATTTAACTAATGCCTTGGGTCTGACTTTACTTGTAGATAGCTGAAGAGAGACAAAGGGTGAGAAAGGACCCAAAATCTATCATGCCTGCGGCATTTGTCTCCTTCAAAACGCGGTGGGGTGCCGCTGTTTGTGCACAAACACAGCAATCCAGAAATCCAACCATGTGGTTAACAGAATGGGCTCCAGAGCCGCGTGATGTATTTTGGAACAACCTGGCGATTCCCTATGTTTCTTTGTCAATTAGGAGGCTCATAATTGCTGTTGTCTTCTTTTTTCTGACATTCTTCTTCATGATCCCAATTGCATTTGTCCAAACCCTTGCCAGCATTGAGGGGATTAGGAAGAGAGCACCATTCCTAAAAGTTATCATTGACGTGTGAGTAACATATTATATACTTGTTCTAAAGTCAGCACTGTATCTCATTTTTAGTATTTTCTGTACTCATGATCCTTGATGGTGCTATGATACCTTTGTTCGTCTACTTTAACCCTCTTAGTGACAAAACAATTTCGAAAATGAAATCTAGTAGTTTCGTATTTATGAGCACTTACTGGAACTTGTTTGACATTGAAGCTAGGACAAATGTGAGTATGTGCATAGTGAATTCAGCTCTTTTATGCTAATAATTCTGCTGATCTATCATGCAGACCTTTTATCAAGTCATTCATCCAAGGATTTCTACCTGGGATTGCTTTGAAGATCTTTCTCATATTTCTGCCGACTATATTGATGATTATGTCCAAATTTGAGGGCTGGCTAAGCATATCAGCTCTAGAGAGGAAGTCTGCATCTAAATACTACATCTTCACTATTGTGAATGTGTTCCTCGGGAACATAATTGCAGGAGCTGCATTTGAACAACTAAATTCCTTTCTCAATCAGTCAGCAAACCAGTACGTTGTTTCTGCAGAAATATGTTACTAGATTTGCTTATCAGTCTTGATTTCTTCAACTTGTGAATTAACGGGGAAATTTTGGAAATGCAGTTAAGAGTATTTCTCTACGTGGGCATTGTTCTTGTTGATGCAGGTAGAACGATGTCCACGTAGAGATGTAGGCTTTCAGGTCTGCTCTAATCAGTTATTCAGAATTGTAAAGCAACACAACATCTTTGGTAACACATAGGAGTTAGTTACGCCTTGATGCCACTGACACTTTGTTTACACCTATCTTGAGAGATGTCTATATCTAAGGAGGAACTACGTAGAACAGTCATTCTCTTATTGATCCTAAACATTTCAATCTCCTAGGTCAAATGTAGCTTTCCAGAATCCATTCCGATTAATCAAGTTAGAGTGCAAACCTAAGCCCTGGTGTTTATTGCATAGGGAATCAGTTTCTAGTCCTGGTGAAGTTGGGTAGGTTAAAAGACAACAATTGATATGACCTATTAGAAGAAAAAGAGAAGGAAACAGTTCATGTAGGCTATGCTTCCTTGTGATAAGTGGCTTCATCCTATTTGTGAAAATGCTCCTGTAAACCATGCATGTCATTATGTACTTATGCTCTTTTACTGTCCTAAAACCCACCCTAATTGAGAAGATCGTTTCTGTTCAGCTTGTCATGCCCTGAAATCCAGTTAACTAAAAGCTCTAAAAGTATGATACATGGAATTCATTATGAGTGTTGAATACATTTATGTGTTTGACAGTCCTTTCAGTTCCGAGAAGGTTTTCTTCGCACTTGAGAGGATCCTTAAGTTGTCCAATAGCTTCTAGAGATTAAGTGTAGCATGTTTAATAATGTTTTATGAATATAAGGAAATACATCTTTATGTCAAGTTGCCAATGCTTGTCCTATTGATTCCAGGAAATAATATATAATTGGTTCTTTATGTACACGTTCATATTGTCAATGCTATCCTATATTCCTATTACGTGATTTACAAGCTTTCCATTGTTTGGAAATTCTTTAATCATCCATATCCTTTTGCCTAAGAGCATAATGCAATAAAGTTCCCTTTATTTACTGCAGAATTCCTAAAACAATTGGTGTCGCAGTCCCTATGAAAGCATCTTTCTTCATAACCTTCATAATGGTTGACGGGTGGGCTGGTATTGCTGGAGAGATCCTAAGGCTGAAGCCACTTATATTTTACCACTTGAAGAACTTTTTCTTGGTAAAAACAGAAAAAGATAGAGAAGAGGCAATGGATCCTGGAAGTGTTGGTTTCAACACAGGAGAGCCGCAGATACAATTATATTTCTTATTGGGACTTGTCTATGCTGTGGTCACACCGTTTCTGCTTCCCTTCATTTTGGTCTTCTTTGGCCTGGCATATGTAGTATATCGTCATCAGGTTTATCTTGTCTCTTCTTGTTTTTTAGTTGTTAGGCTATATGGTGCTTTTACATCATATGGGTTTCAAGTGTTACAAACTTACTGACATTGCAAGAACTTCACGTGCACATTAGAGTCTTACTCATAATAGGCTATATGGTGCTTTTACATCATATGGGTTTCAAGTGTTACAAACTTACTGACATCACGTGCACATTAGAGTCTACTCATAATAAGTACTCCAACTGTTCCATTTTATGTGTCTTATTTTGACTGGGCATGGAGTTTTAGAAAGTAAGATACTTTTGAATCTTGTGATCTTAGACTAAATATATAATTAACAAGTCTACAACAGCAGTCTATTATTATTGTTGTAGTGTTTTCCATCTCATTTGCTACTTCTATGGTAGGTTTGTGTACTTAATTTGTATAAATGATCATTATTTTGCATGAAGATGAGAATATGCTGGATTGTAGATGAGTTTGCTGATGCTTGAGAAACTTTTCCATGGCCAATCTCACATCTCCTAGTAAAATTATTTTCAGTCTTGCATATGCTACTTTTATGATTAGCTACATTTGCACGTTCCAATTTGCTTTTCCTGATGGATTCTTTTTCTGAGAATTTGCAGATTATAAATGTATACAACCAGGAGTATGAAAGTGCAGGAGCATTCTGGCCAGATGTTCATGGACGTATAGTTTTTGCTCTGTGCTTCTCTCAATTATCTCTACTGGGCTTGCTAAGTACAAAACATGCTGCTCAGTCAGCGCCTTTCCTGATTGCCCTTCCAGTACTGACCATCTCATTTCACATATTCTGCAAAGGACGTTATGAGCCAGCTTTCACCAAATACCCAATACAGGTGTGTAGAAGCACAGCTTGCAAATAAGAGTTTTCTCTGTTATAATAGTATTCGCTCTTTTTAAAGCATTGGCGGCATTCCATTTTCTTTTCTTCAAAAAGGTTAAGGTTGAATGTTACAATTTCTGTGCCACTAGAAGCCTTTAGAGATAATAGCAAGTATACAGAGCTTGAGCTCCATGTCCTTGTAGTTTTTTCTCTTCTGTTTCCTTTATGAACTGCATCGACATGGAATGCTTCTGCTAGACTAAACAGAGGTTCTATAAAAATTATTTTGAGAGGATTTAAGTTATTTACACACACACCGTCGCTACAAAGATTTTTTACACTACCCGATAGTTAGGATAGTTATCATTGTTACCAGGTTATCAATTAATGCTTAGCATAGAGAGATTTGCTTGTAATTACCTTAGTGATCCCGTCAGTGCATTAAACAATGAACTCATGTTGAAATTATGAGATTAGTTCAACTCAAAGGCTTCTTTTTCTCTATGAGTAATGTTTTCTTCTTCTTGATTTCAGGAAGCAAGGATGAGAGATACTTTGGAACAAGCAAGAGAACCGAACTTTAATCTGAAAGGCTACCTTCAAAATGCTTATGTGCATCCTGTTTTCAAAGGTGACGATGAGGACGAAGATGAGGACTTCCTCAACAAACTGGAGAATGATAGCGTGATTGTTCCCACAAAACGCCAATCAAGATTAAATACACCAGTGCCCAGCAAAGTCAGTGCTGGCTCGTCTCCATCACTTCCTGATGCAGTTATTCATGAACATTAAACAACTTAGAATGTTAGGTTGGAATACTTCACCTCCTTTGTGCATGAGAGTTCGATCCTGGAGCTTCAGCGTTAGCAATGGCATATTCGAGCTGGCTGCAGCTGTGGTTTACTTGGACCATTGGCATTGAAGTTCAATGAAGAGTTGAATGTACAACAAGACTGTAAAGAACTCCACTCTCAATCATTTAAGGTAATTAATAGGTGTAGCATTAGAAGTTTTGTACACTTAACAATGTTCATATTTTTAACACTTGGTGGTTGTTTAATACGAGGATATCTTGTACACAAGTGTTGTAGGGAAATAAACAAAAATCGGTTTTCTTTTTTGGTCTGTTTATCTAATTTATCTATTTTTTAAATCGTTGAAATCATGGATGATTCAATAAAATAAGCAAGACATATGTTATTGGCATAGATTAATATGGGACACCAGAACCATTTACCTGTAAGGTAAGATAGTATGCCATTACATTATTGGCATTTTATGATCTCCCAAAATATTAGCGTCATCACAAGTTTTCGTAATATAATTTGCAAATTAATGAACCCTGGTTATTGAATAACCTATCCTTGCCTAAGCAGTATGGCTAAAGAAAACGAATGTCTAAATTAAGTTAACACGTATTATCACAAACGAGTAATTGATGTAGTCGTATTTAAAATTATGAATATTTCTGTGCACCAATCGCATTATTTGAATATGTCGTCCTTCATACTTGCCTGCACATTCCATCTACGTAATACACTGCAAACTTTCGTCTTAATTCCAATTTTGAGAAATTAAAATCTTCACACTTAGTTAGCGTTTGGACATAAATTTGGTTGAAACTTGAACCAAAATGAGATGAAAAAATGTTTTTGAAAGTTGAAATTGTGTTTGGACATGTATTTTAGTTGAAAAGAATTTGAAGTTTTGTGAGTAAAAAATTTCAAAAACTACTCTAGAACTATTTTTGGGATTTGACGATTTTGTTTTCAAAGTTTGCAAAAAAAAAGGTTAAAATCTGTAAACAAATAGATAATTGAAAACTAAATTTGAAAAAAAGCTCTCAAATTTTATGGCCAAACGGAAGCTTACTTTATTTTATTTTATTTAGCATGATAATGGTATTATTTGAGTTTAAATGAAGAAGTAAGGATTTATACAACCAGCTTCAATTTTCTTGAGACTCGATCGTAGTTGTTGTTGTTAAAACCTTCACACTTAGCACCAACAAGAGGATCAGTGATGATGTTAATTTTTTGATAATTCAGTGCATCCATAGAAATTACATCATTTCTTCAAATTCTTTGTTGATGTTTTAAGCTAAATTAGGCTTAAAAGAGGTTGAATATGAAATGGAGGGAAAATAAAATATTTGAGTTTCATTTGAGATTTCCTGCTTGACAAAGGGACATTGTCCCATATTAGAAGAGGAAGAGGAATAAGTTTTTAATGGGTATATAAGCAATTGCTTACTTCTAGCTCTTAAAGAGTTGAGAAGAAGGCAAGCCTCGTGCAGTCATTGTCGCTCGCTCGGCTTCGGCTTCGGCTTCGGATTTGGTCAAATGATTGATTGATTAATTTTTTTGACCAACTTTATTTGTTAATAGTAAATATTAACTTATTAAATATCCGTTTTAATAACAAAATATTAATCCAATGGAATATTAATATTAATATTAAATCCAACGGAATATTAAACATTTTTCCGTTAGCCGTTTTTCGTTTTTCGTTTTTCGGTTTTATAATTGAAATTTAACCTCCCTCTTGAATTCCCGGTTTATTGTTGCATAAATAGTCATTTATGTTATGGCATTTATGCTATGGCCGTTCTGCATAAACAACTATTCTGAAGAGTTGCACCTCTTCAGTTTTCAGCCCAACATTGGCTATAAATACCAGTCCATTCTCTCAGATTTTCCATATGATTTTCTGAGTTCTCCTCTTTTCTTCTGCATATGTTTAACTTTAAAGAAAGCAACAGTAAGTGTGACTTGCTACCGAACTTTGTGTTCGTTGAAACACTGGAGTTTGAACTTTGAAGTACCATTATACCAGTGTGTAATTCGTTCTATCTTGGGAGGAAATAATCCATAACCTTGGGTACTAGGAGGGGATTAAATTACTTAAGGAAACACTGTGAATTCAGTGGGCTCAGATTAACTTTTGTTTCGTCTACATTTTCTATTTATATGTTATTTTATCTTTTCCAAAATTAGTTTACAAATACAGTTTACTAACAAGCTTAAGGAATTTAATTTTATTTTCTGTATTTATGTTATATTAACTGTTCTGGAGATTAAAACCTTTGTGATTTTCTACTCCGTTGGAGATTAAAATCTACGTGATTTTAGCGTTTGTTTGTGTCATTCTTTTACAGAAATGACTAATGACAACGGGAACCAGGCTGTTCCGATAGTGACTGCCAATGCATCGACAAGCCGAATATCGGCGTTGGCATCGGGAGAAAAACCCGAAAAAATTTTCGGGATTGATTTCAAGCGGTGGCAGCAGGAGATGTTCTTCTACTTGACTACTTTAAGTCTATAGAAGTTCATTAAGGAATATGTTCCTGTTCTGCCCGATGAAACTCCAGAGAATAAACGCTTTCTCGTGATTGAGGCGTGGAAGCATTCTGATTTTCTGTGCAAGAATTATATTTTTAGCGGACTGGAGGATGATCTGTATAACGTCTATAGTGGGCTCGGATTAACTTTTATTTCGTTTATATTTTTTGTTTATATGTTATTTTATCTTTTCCCGAATTAGCTTACAAATACAATTTACTAACATTCTTCAGCATTTACTGCCCCGCACAACTATGCAATGAAACTGGATTATGGGGATTTCTGGTAAGGTGGCACTTATAGCCGGAAAAATTGCACGGGGCGCCCTATTTGGTCGCCTCCATTTAACTTATACCCATTTTTAAATTTTTTTTAACTTGTACCCACTTTTTAAATAATTTCAGACCTCTTTCTTCTCCTCCTTCTTCTCATTCGTGTTCTTCTTCTTCTTCTTCTTCGGGTGATAATAATTTTATATGGTGGTTGTGATTATATTTTAGTGTAGTTTATGATGTATTACAATGGTGAGATGTTATGACGCTTTATTTTTTACTATTGCTTAAGGTTTCTTCTTCTTATTTTTCTTAGTTGCAAAATGGGTTCTTTAGATTTATTGTTGTTTTGAAAAATTGATGATTGAGGTTTGTTCCTGATGATATTTAGAGGTTATAATTCAAATTTGAGCTCATTTAGAGTAGATTTAGGTATTAAACCATATATTTAGATTGTTATAATTCGAAGAACAAATTTCTATTTCAGGGAAATTTTCACTTCAGACTTATTGACCTTAACTGAATAAAAACGTTTATTGCACTTTAGACTTTTTGGCCTTAAGTGCATCTGAAGTATAATTTTTCACTTCAGACTTATTGGCCTTAAGTGTAGCAAAGCGTTTGTTGCACTTTAGACTTTTTGGCCTTAAGTGCATCTGAAATGCAATTTTTCACTTCAAACTTATTGGCCTTAAGTGCATCTGAAGTGCAAATGTTCACTTCAGACTTATTGGCCTTAAGTGAAAGAAAACGTTTGTTGCACTTCAGACTTTTTGGCCTTAAGTGCATCTGAAGTGCAATTTTTCACTTCACACTTATTGGCCATAAGTGCATCTGAAGTGCAATTTGTCACTTCAGACTTATTAGCATTAAGTGGATGAAACCTTTGGTTGCACATCAGACCTATTTGGACTTAAGTGCATTTGAAGTGTAATTTTTTCACTTCAGGCATTTTTTTTAAACTTCAGACTTGATAAGTCTGAAGTTTATCGTAAAATGGGTACATTTGCAAACTTTTTTGCAAAGTGGGTATAGGTTCAATTGTGATCCCAAAATCGGGTAAAGATGCAAAAGCCCCCTTATAGCCTATCCTAATTTTGTAACCGGCCCAACCCTTCAAAGTTGGGCTGGTTTCCCCCCTAAATATAGTAAAAATAGCACGGGCTAGCCAATTTTCAGACTGGTCATTCGAAAATAGCTAGTGTTTGCAAAGTCATTGAAAAATAATCACTATTTTGCTGCAACATGAAAAGTTTCAGCATAATATACTGGAGATTGGTGCACCTGTGTATAAACTTCCAGCATATTATGCTGGAACTCTAACACGCGGAAAGTTCCAGCATAATATACTGGATATTGGAACACCTGTGTATGAACTTCCACTATATTATGCTGGATATGTATATTATACTGGAACTCCAGTATTATGATGGAAGTCCAGTATATGATATTGGAACTCCAGGAACTCCAGTATCTTATACTTGAGTTTCAGTATATTTATGCTGGAACTTCAGTATATTATACTGGAGTATTTTTCGGATTTTGAACAGTATTTTCGTTTAGATTTATCTTTACATGAAAAATGGCTAAATCTCGATTACTTTTGAAACTGTGATTATTTTTGAATGACCACTTGTAAATCTGGCTATTTTTGAATTTCTCTCTTAAATATAGAGGGAAAATAAAAAAAAACCAGATTTACAACTGATATTAGTCACTTTTTCATGTAAAGATAAAATATGAACAAAAATATCCTTAAAATATGGAAATATTCCAGCATAATATTATGGAGTTCAAATTTCTTACATATGAGCTTCCAACATAATGTGCTGGAATTTCATATTGTGTTGGAGTTCCAACATTATATGCCGGAAGTTTATATGCAGGAGCTCCATAATCTCACATATTATGCTAGAACTTTCTGGTTCTAACATAATATGCTAGAATTTATACACAGGAGCTCCATAATCCGCATGTTATGCTGGAATTTTCCGTGTTTCGGCAAAACCTTAAGTATCTTTCAATGACTTTACAAACACTTATTATTTTTCGACTACCAATCGAAAAATTTGTTAGCCCGTGCTATTTTCACCAAAATATATGCAGATGGGAGAGGATCGATATGATAAGCATTATCTTTCAAAAGGTCAGTGTTCTCTTTTCCAAAATTGAATACAAAATTAGGAAACGCTGGTCTTGGCAAAACTCTTTTTGTGCTTGTTTCTGGAGTCCGGAACCCAAATGTGGTCTTTTTGGACTCAAGAAACCGAAATGAGTGTAAAAAAAATTAGTGACCAAACTATATATAGCGCCCTTTTAAAGGGCGCTATACCTTAACGTCCGTTTCGGAAGTTAAGGTATAGCGCCTTTTAAAACGACGCTATATATAAAACGCCTTTCATAATGTACCTGTCTTTGACAAGACTAGCAGGTATAGCGTATTTATAAAGGGCTCTATATCAATTTTGTGGGCCCACCAATAACTCGTATGCGCTTAACTGACATAAAAATAATTCAAATGGGTATAGCGCCATTTAAAAGGGAGCTATACCTCAAAAAATTCAACCCTCCACCCTCCTCCCGGGCTGGGCATTGCCTTATTTAAAGGCGTTAAGAATTTTGCAAAAATTCATTCAAAAATATTCCTAACTCCTGTTAAATTTTTCTTCTTGTTAAATTCTCAAGCATTTTGTCATAATGCCTGAAGAGCGAAAAGTAAGGGTTTTATTATACTGGGGGGAGGGGGGAGGGGGTGAGGTTGTGGTGGCGAATAACTCTGTGAGCTATAGTTTATATCCACAGTGTCATGTTAAGTTTCCACTTATAATGGAGTACGATACATTGGTATCGTTGTTATGTAAAAAAAATGAGTGTGAGGAAACGTTCGGTGAACCTTAAAGTAACCAGAAGATATCCGTATTCTGTCACTCCGCAAGGAGTTGCTTGTTACACTGAGTTTAACATCGAGGATGATGAAACTTTGAGTAATTTTTTGAGGACTCCGGATGAATATCGAGAATTTCTTGTGATAAAAATGTTGGAAATGTACGTCAAGGTTGAATAAGTTCGCAATAATGAGGTTGATCAAAGCAGGGATAACCCTCAGTCATCGGGTGGTTATTCTGGAGCAGTTTTTGCCGAACAGGTTCCGGCTGAAAGAGTTTGGCCTGATTTAAACTTATCTCCACGGGCGAATGAGGAGCGAGGAAATAATTTCTCTCCTACATTAGATAATCTGCAAGACGAGTGGTAAAATTCAATTTTCCTTTATGTTACGATGTTTATTTTTTTTGTATTCAATTTGTATTAACACTCAAATTTTCGACAGGAGGTACCGAGCAGATATGAATTTTACAAGTTATGAACCCACGCCCAGTTGGAATATGCGTAGTTCTGGTGTGTTGGATCATGGTGGTCTATACGGGAGACATCACCAACAGGATAATGTCCATCATGGAATGTCAACACATTATGACTTGTAAGTGAAGTGATATAGCTATATGTAAGTATTTATCATTTGAGTAGCTTATTACATTCTTGTTTGTGCAGTGAAAACGAGCAAGTTGAACCACCTACCCTGACTCAATTTCCCGAAGACGACATATTTAATCGGGATCTGGCAGATGCACAGAGTCAAGAAGAGAATAGTGATTATGACAACAATGTCGATTAGTCCGGAGATGAAACACCGATCCCTGATGAGGGTGGTGACGAGGAGGAAGAGAATGATGGATCTGATTTGATGAGGGAGCATTCTCCACCCCCCGTTAGATCAAGAGTGTATGAGTCCCAAGTGCTATTTCATTCAAGGGAGATTCCCTACCTTGATCATTTGCCAAGTATGCCGGATGTGGATGCCCTCACAAGGGATTTTGAAAAAATTCGGGCGGCAATGTGGGATGAGTCTAGACCAACGGTGCTGGAAAAGGGCATACTTTTTCCTGATCAAGCGCGCCTAAGCAGGGCGGCGAAAATGTACAGTGTAAAAGAGTGTCGTGAGATGGCGGTATGGGAGTCAACTCCGAAGGTTTACAAGGTTGTTTGTCGTAGATGGTTTACGGGTTGTCATTGGATGTTGCGTGCGAGCAAGAAGAACACATGTATGTGAAAAGTGGATAAATACGTTACCACCCACACTTGTGAAATGGACACATTCAATTGGAATCACTACTACTTGGATGTTGACTTGATTTCTCTTGTCCTGATTCCACACATTGAAGCATCCATAAAGTACAAGATCAAAGAGTGCATTACATACGTCCTCCAGGAATATGGTTGTACCATTACCAAAAGAAAGGCATTTCTCGGGCGCAAACGTGCGTTTGAAATTGTTTATGGTAACTGGGATAAGTCATTTGCAGCTCTACCCAGGTACATGGCCGCATTGCAGCACTTTAACCCCGGGACTGTTGTTGAATGTAAGCTTGAGTGGACTCCGGGAATACCTCGAATTCATGTTCTGGGCATTTAAACCAGTAATTGATGGTTTTCTGCATTGTCGGCTGGTAATATCCATAGACGACACTCATGTCTATGGAAAGTATGATATTAAGCTGTTGATCGCCGCTGCAGTAGATGCTAATGGACAAATATTTCCTTTAGCTTTTTCTATTTGTGCCAATGAAATCCAAGAGATGTGGACACTGTTTTTAAACCACTTGAAAGAGCACGTCGTCAATCAGCATTCAAGTATTTGTCTAATATCTGATCGGCATGATGGTATTTTAAGTTCTGTAGAGAATTTTTCTGCATGGCAGGAACCGTATGCCTACCACCGTTACTGTGTGAGGCACATGAAGGCCAATTTCCAGAAGGCACATCCCAACAAGGATCTGCATGATTTAATGCGGATGGCTGCAACATATCACCAAGAGCATAAATTCCGGAGGCACATGAAACCTATCAGGCAGGAAGACGAGGCAGCCTATTGTCGGTTATTGCGACATAAGCCTAGAAAGTGGAATTTGCATGCGGATGGTGGAAGAAGATGGGAATTCTGACTACAAACGTGTAAGATTCTTTCAACGAGTTATTGAAGTCGGCACGAGGATTGCCTGTCACTGCCATGGTGCGGATGTTATTCAAGCAGATGATAGAGAGGTTTGTTGAAAAGGCTGCAGCTGCAACGTCATTGAAAGAAAGGGATGTTGAATTTATGCCACTACCAATGAAAAGATTTGAGAATACAGGCGGCGAGCACAATAGCATTCATTTTTACAGTATGATCACTGATAACTTGGATTTTTGCCTCGTTTTACGTTCCCCTATACATGAATTTTGGATATAATGGTACACAAAGTGGCCCCGAAAGCTTATACATTATGCTTGTTGTAGGATTGAACCAGAAATGAAGACACTCAGTCTAAAATATGCTCAAAATAGGAGTGAATCCGACACAAGGATCAAACACAACAATGATGATCAAGCAAAAGGCTACCGCGGCCGCGATCCTCATTTCGCGGTCCGTGATGGCATTCCAGTAAGGTTGAAGACACTGCATGTCTCCACCGCGGCCATGGTGGTATTCCAGTGAGGATTGAGCACAAGGCAAGTTTCCACCGTGGCCGCGGTCCTCGTTTTGCGGTCCACGGTGGCATTCCAGTGAGGGTGAAAGCTAGGCAAAATTCTCACCGCGGTCCGCGGTCCTTATTTCGCGGTCTGCGGTCGAACCTTACGAGAAGCTCAGCAGCTCGACAACCTCATTATTTTTGCGGACTGCGGTCGTGTTTTCGCGGTCTGCGGTGGTCCTGCAGGGGCATTTTGTCCGAAAATTTGGCAGACTATAAATAAACTATTTTGTAATTTCTTTATATATCTTGTAATTTCTGAAGTAGGGAGCACGTGAATATTTTAGGGTTTTCATCTTTCTAGCTTTGTTCTTGCATTTTTAACATTGAAACTTCAATTTCATTGTTAGGAATCAATTAAATGGGTTCTTCTTCTTCTCTATCATTGTTTTCATCTTTGATTATGAGTAGCTAGACCCATTAGCTAGGGTTGTGGCTCAACCCTAGTGTGAGTATGTAATGGGTTTTTGAAATTAAGATTGGGAAATTAATGGGTGTTGGATATTTAGGCTAATTCAAGGTTTTTATTGCCATAATTAGAGGTTGTAAACACTAATTAGCCTTTTCATGACTTTGGTCTCTCTTGAGAAAGAAGACTTGAGTCTAGAAATTAGCCTAATAGGAAATTAGGGCATTATAAAGAGATTGGTAGTCCCAATCAATTGGGTTAAACCCAGAAATGGTAAAATCCTACTTGATCCCTAATTAACGGGTTAAACCTCGAGAGAGTAATACCCTACCTAAGCTTTAATTTCTTGATTAATTGACAACCAATTGACCTCGAGAGGGGAAATTAGGGTAAAATCACTCAAACTACAGAGAGGTATAGAGTGAGAACCTTCGTGCATTGGTTATAGCTATATCCCAAACCAATTCCCCGACCTTAGAATTGAACCTCGTTGCCACCTAGGCAAAGGTCACGATCCTAGTGCCTTTATCAATATCAGAAAACAACAACAAAAACAAATTAGTCAGTAATTAGCTTACAAACAATAGAGTACACTTAGCATAGTTAAATACCAACAAATGTTTAGAAGTGCAATTAGAAACACTCGACCCTTTTAGATCACTTAGATACTCACCCCATTATGGACTCGTTGTGGATTCGATCCCGAACATTCGGGTAAAAGCTACACGATCCTTGCCTTCCTACTTATATAGTAGTGTGGGTGAGGCGTGATCAATTTTTAGCGCTGTTGCCGGGGAGACTCTAACGGTGTGACTATCTTTGTGACTATAAGCGTAGTGTGTTTTTCTTTCCTTCTATTTTTAACTTCCTTGTTTTATTTACTTAGGTACAATGGCTGATTCGGTAGGAAATGTGATTCCGGGGGAGGAGGTTTATGACAACCAAGAAGATGAAATTAATCAACTTCCTCCACAAAGAAGGGGCCAACAAGTCAATATACAGGATGATATCCCAGACCCTCCCCCACCTCCAGCTCCTAGAGCTACCCCTCGGGTCCTTCCAAACGAGGGGTATGCTAGTGCCATAGCCAAGTATTCGAGCGGGGAACTTCCAAATCACAAATGTGATGCTCACTCTCCTAGATCAAAGAAGATACTTCACCGGAGCCGCGCACCAGAATGCCTATAAGCATCTCAAAGGCTTTGTGGATACCTGTTGGGGGAGTAAGCAAACTAATGTGTCGGAGGACGCATTACGGTTACGGTTGTTCCCGTTCTCACTTCGGGGAAAGGCATTGGATTGGCTTGAGCGGCTCCCAAACCATTCTATATCCACTTGGGATGAGCTCGCAGATAAATTTATTGCAAAGTTATTTTCCCCAAGCCACATGGCGGCCCTTCGAGATGAGATTTTGGCATTCAAACAAGAGCCAAACGAGCCACTACATGAAATATGGAACGCTATAGAACCATGGTCAAAGAGTGTCAGAACAATGACATGACCGAGGCTATGATACAACAAACCTTCTACCGGGGAATCAACACGGTAAATCAATGTGTGGTCAACCAATTGGCCGGTGGTAATTTTATGTAGTTGACGTACCCGGAGGCATGTGATATTCTTGATGAAATGGCCGACACATCTTCGGCTTTGCAAAGTAGAGAAAATGTGCCTCAAGGGGAAATCAGTGTGAATAGTCTCCATAAGGAACTCCAAGAACAAGGGCAAGCAATTGCCGAGCTCACAACAACCATGAACCAACTTGCTAAAGCCCAACTCCAACAATTGCAAGGGCCGAAGCAAGTGAATGCTATGGAAGGAGTGCATATGCAAGGAAACCAAAGGAGACCCCGGGGGAATGTTAGGCAAAATCGTGGTGATCAAGGGCCAAGTGGTCATGAACAAGATGAAAATGATGATGACCAAGATGAGGATATTATGTATGCAAATAACTACCAAGGGCAAGGTAATACTCAAAGCTGGGGGAATCAAAGGCCACGAAACTGGAACATTAACAATGCTAGGAATTGGAGAAATACCAATGATCGTCAATGGAACAACAACAATGACCGATAGTGGGGGAACAACAACAAAGGGAATTGGAATGGAAGATTAACAATAACAATTGGGGAGGCGAAGGTAGTCGAGGGTCGGGTTTTCAAAGGCCCCCGATGTATCAACAANTGGGGGAACCAAAGGCCACGAAACTGGAACAATAACAATGCTAGAAATTGGAGCAATACCAATGATCGTCAATGGAACAACAATAATGACCGAAAGTGGGGAACAACAACGAGGGGAATTGGAATGGAAGAATTAACAATAACAATTGGGGAGGCGAAGGTAGTCGAGGGTCGGGTTTTCAAAGGCCCCCGATGTATCAACAACCAAGCAACCCTCCTCCATATCAATCTCATGGACAAAGTTCTTCAAGCTCAGATATGGGTCAGATAGAAAACATGTTCAAACAGATGATGGAGAGAAATGCATAATCCGATGCCCAGATATCCTCTCACACTTCTTCTATCTGAAATCTTGAAGTACAAATGGGCCAGATTTCACATGCCTTAAACACACGCCCGAAGGGTGCACTACCGAGTGACACGGTGGTGAACCCCAAGGGTGGGAACAATAACAACACCGGTCATGCCATGGCGGTGAATACTCAGAGTGGAAAAGGTGGTGAAGTAAGTACTTCGGGGCCAAAGAAGGTTATTGTCGATGATGAAGTTGTACCCCAAGATGAGTTATCAGTTGATGTGGAATAAGCAATGGACTAGCCAATTGAAGGTGAGCTGAGAATTGACATACATGACAATAGGGAAGATTTGGGTAGAAATGTGAACCAGTCTAGGGAGCACATAATTGACATGCCGGAACCGGTGGCCCCAAAGGCACCATTTCCTAGGCCACCTCCTCCCTATCCTCAAAGATTGGCAAAACAGAAGCAAGAGACCCAGTTTAAAAAGTTCTTTGATATGATGAAGAGTCTTACCATAAATGTTCCATTGGTTGAGGCCTTGGAGCAAATGCCAGGATACGCTAAGTTCATGAAGGACTTGGTGACTAAAAAGCGGTCCATGGAGTGTGAGACCATTAACATGTCTCACCAAGTGAGTGCTATTGTTCACTCCATGGCACCAAAACTTGAAGATCTGGGTACCTTCACTATTCCTTGCACGATTGGGAGTGCAGACTTTGCAAAAGCCCTATGTGATCTTGGGGCAAACTAAATTTGATGCCATATTCTGTGTTCAAGACTTTGGGTATCGGACAACCTAGGGCGACCTCTATGCGCTTGCAAATGGCGGATAGATCAATGAAGAGGCCCCTAGGTATTATTGATGATGTCTTAGTGAGAGTGGACAAGTTCATATTGCCGGTAGATTTTGTTATCCTCGATTGTGAGGTTGATTTTGAGGTCCCTATTATCTTGGGGAGGCCTTTCCTTTCCACCGGGAATGCCTTGGTCGACGTTGAAGCTGGGGAACTTACATTCAGAGTAGGTGATGAAAAAGTGGTCTTCCATATATGCAAATCTATGAAGCAGCCCCACAACACTGAAGTTTGCTCTTTTATGGACCTCGTGTCCGAGGTTATTATTGACGATGCCAGTGCTATGATCCATGTTGATGATCCTGTGGAGTTGGCCTTGTTGAATCACGAGGACTCAGTGGTATATGGTATTCTTGAGAGCACCCATGCCCTTCAAGGCATGGGGTCTTATTCTTATGCTCCCAGAAAATTGTCCTTGGACTTGGAGAACAGGAAGACCCCACCAACAAAGCCATCCATTGAAGAACCTCCGAATCTGGAGTTGAAGCCACTTCCTTCCCACCTCAGGTATGAATACCTTGGTCCCTGTTGTACTTTACCAGTTATTTTTTCCTCTTGCCTAACCCAAATGCAGGTTGACTCAACTTTAAAAGTGCTAAGGAGAAGGAAGAAAGCAATCGTTTGGACATTGGCGGATATTCGGGGTATTAGCCCCGCCTTTTGTATGCATAAGATCATATTAGAGGATGGATCCAAACCCTCCATGGAACATCAAATAAGACTCGATGAAGCTATGCAAGAGGTGGTGAAGAAGGAGATCATAAAATGGCTTGACGCGGGTGTTGTCTATCCAATTTTGAATAGCGCTTGGACTTCTCCGGTCCAATGCGTTCCGAAAAAGGGTGGAATGAAAGTGATAAAAAAATGATAAAAATGAGCTCATTCCTACAAGGACGGTTACCGGATGGCGGGTTTGCATGGACTACCGCAAGCTCAACATGGTAACCCGCAAAGACCATTTTCCTTTACCATTCCTAGATCAAATGTTTGATAAGCTCGCAGGCCGAGCCTTTTATTGTTTCCTCGACGGGTATTCTGGATATAATCAAATTTTGATAGCCCCGGAGGATCAAGAGTAGTCTACCTTTACTTTCCCATATGGCATTTTTGCCTTTGCTCGCATGCCATTCGGACTCTGTAATGCCCCGGCCACTTTTCAAAGATGTATGATGGCAATCTTCACCGACATGGTGGAGGACTTTTTGGAAGTATTTATGGACGACTTTAGTGTCGTCGGGGATTCTTTCGACGAATGCTTGAGTCATCTTGATAGAGTCCTTGCTCGGTGTGAAGAAACGAATTTGGTCTTGAATTGGGAAAAATGCCACTTTATGGTGGAGGAAGGAATCGTTTTGGGCCATAAGATTTCAAAGAATGGCATTGAGGTTGATAAGGCAAAGATTGAGGTTATTTCAAATTTTCCACCACCTAATTCAGTGAGAGGAGTCTGTAGCTTTCTTATCCATGCCGGTTTTTACCGGCGGTTTATCAAAGGTTTCTCTAAGGTGGTGAATCCATTATGCAAGCTGTTAGAGAAGGATGCTAAATTCAGTTTTGATGAGCATTGTATGCAGGCTTTTGAACTCTTAAAACACAAGCTCACAACCACTCCCATTATCACGGTGCCATGGAGTGCACCATTTGAGCTTATGTGTGATGCAAACGATGTTGTTGTGGGTGTTGTGCTTGTGCAAAGGGTGAACAAAGTGTTTTATCCAATCTACTATGCCAGCAAGACAATGAATTATGCTCAAATGAACTACACAGTCACGAAGAAGGAGCTTCTAGCTATAGTCTTTGCCATGGAAAAATTTTCCCTTATTTGATGGATTCCAAGGTCATAGTTCACACTGACCATGCAGCACTCCGGTACCTCATGACCAAGAAAGATTCCAAGGCAAGACTTATGAGATGGGTGTTGTTATTACAAAAGTTTTATTTAGAGATCGTGGACCGAAAAGGGAATGAGAATCAAGTAGCCGATCATTTGTCCCGGTTGGAGGAGCAAGGACGTCCTTGTGACGGACTTGAGATCCATGATAGTTTTCCGGATGAACAACTCCTTTCAATGTCAATTCTAGAGATGCCCTGGTTCGCGGATATTGATAATTTCCTCGTCACCAAAGTTATCCCTTGTTAGCTCTCTTCTAACCAAAGGAAGAAGCTTCGAAGGGACATCTTGGATTTCTATTGGGATGAGCCTTATTTATTCAAGATTTGCACCGATGGGGTGATCCGGCGATGTGTACCGAAAGAAGAGCAACTAGCTATCCTTGAGTCTTGCCACTCATCACCGTATGGTGGTCATCACGGAGAAGCGAGAACTGCTTCTAAAGTGCTTAGTTGTGGGTTCTTTTGGACCACTTTGTATAAGGATGCTAGTGACCTAGTGAAGAGGTGTGATGAATGCCAAAGAGCAGGGGGAATTTCCAAGAAGGATGAGATGCCTTTAAATTAGATTCTTGAGGTAGATATCTTTGATGTTTGGGGCATCGAATTCATGGGTCCATTTGTGAGTTCATGTGGGAAGACGTACATCTTGGTTGCAGATGATTATGTGTCAAAGTGGGTGGAGGCCGTGGCCTTACCAAATAATGAAGCGCGGAGTGTGATAGCCTTTCTCAAGAAGAATATCTTTACTAGGTTTGGCACTCCACAAACCATCATCAGTGACGGGGGATCACATTTTTGCAACAAAGCCTTCGACTCCTTGATTTCCAAGTATGGGGTCAATCATAAAGTCACTACCCCGTACCACCCTCAGGCTAGTGGCCAAGTTGAAGTGTCTAACAGAGAGATAAAAAGCATATTATCCAAAACGGTCAATGCCAATATGACCGACTGGGCCAAGAAATTAGATGATGCTCTTTGAGCTTACCGGACCGCCTACAAGACACCAATTGGGATGTCCCCATATAGCTCGGTCTTCAAAAAATCATGCGACCTTACGGTGGAATTGGAGCACAAGGCTATGTGGGCCTTGAAAAAGTTGAATTTGGAATGGGATGCAGCTGTAAATCTTCGGGTGGAGCAATTGATGAGTTGGATGAATTTATATTCCATGCGTACTCCAGTTCGTCCTTGTATAAGGACAAAATGAAGTACCTATATGAAAAATATGCTCGAGGCAAAGAGTTCAAGGTTGGTGATTTGGTCTTATTGTTCAATTCTCGGTTGAGGCTATTCCCGGGAAAACTCAAGTCAAAGGGGAGTGCACCTTTTGAAGTGGTATTTGTTACTCCATTTGGGGCTCTTGACCTCAAGAACAAAAGTGGTGACGTCTTCAGAGTAAATGGTCTCCGGGTAAAGCACTATCTTGGCAAAGTCGATGACAGCCACGTGGTGGCACTTCTTCATCTCAAATTATCCCGGTAACCTAGAATTTGCTTCGCGGCCGCGGTTGTCTTTTCGCGGTTCGTGAAGCCTAATGGCTACAGCAATAGTTCTCTGGAATTTGCTTCACGGACGCGTTGTCTTTTAGCGGTCCGTGAAGTCCCATGGCTGCGACAATAGTTCACTGGATCTTGCTTCGCGGCCGTGGTATCCTTTTCGCGATCCTTGAAGCCCCTTTACTGAAGGATGCACTAAGCCATGAACAACTGAATGACCGTGGACCGCGGTCGATTTTTCGTGGTCCGCGGTAGGTAAGAGGGGTGCACCCCAGTACTTCTCTATAAATAGGCCACTAGGGTTTAATTTTCTACTTTACGCACTGTAACTATTCAAAGCTTCCTTGGACTGTATCTTACTCCTGCATTCTCTGAACCTCATTGCTCTTATCCAAACTATCATCCAAGCATCTAGTAAGTGTAATTGTGCTTAATTAACTTCTTAATTTCTTCATTTTATTTATTTTCATCTTCTTTTTCATAATTTTTTCACTTTTTAGGCTTTGAAAATGTTAGGGTTAGTCCAAATAGGTTCATGTTAGTCCCTTGGAATACAATTACACTGATTAATCATGTAGGGCTTAACTAAATGAACACGTTAGTGTAGAAAAGGTAAAAACTGGAAACCCTAGGTAGAAACCCATTTCCCGAACCGCGTTCCCTTTTTCGCGGACCTCGGTGCTTGTATTTGCAAACCCAATATGAGTTTTCGCGCACCGCGGTCAACTTTTCGTGGTCCGCGGTCCCTGTTATTCAGAATTGATACTTCACTGGATCTTACTTCGCGGCCGCGGTCAGTTTTTCGTGGTCTGCGATGTGAAGTTCCAGAGAGTCATCTCCATTAGAAGGTCAGCCACCGCGGTCCGCGGTTGATTTTTCGCTGTCCGCGGTTGATTTTTCGCTATCCGCGGTGGCTTATCAGCAATGCAATTGGTCTTCAATGTACTTAAGTGTCTGTACAACAATGCTCTGGGAACTAACCATGTTCACCTATGTTTACTTTGCAGACAATGGTGTTATCTCGAGGAGGTGGTCGTAAACAAACTGGTCGAGGATAATCTCAAAGGGGGAGAGGCCCGGGGGCACCCGGGCTACCGTCCAAAGTTTCAATTCCTCCTCAGTCATCCCGATGTCCTACTCAGGCTAGAGACTCCCCTCCCTCACCATCGGGGAGCGAGTATGCTCCGTCAGAGGAGGCCTCATCACAGACATATTCATTGGACCCTGTCTCATCTCCCCCGGCCTAGAGCAGGCAGCTGCCCCAGCTAAATCCGTCTCCAGCACACACTCATACTCTACTTCCCCTACAACTTCCTTATCTGGGGAGAATTCAAGTGATAGCAATAGGGATGAACAGGTAGTTGAAGGGGTCGAGCGCACTCGAAATTCGGATGCGTGGAAAGATCATTTTGTTAGTGAGCAGGCCTTTCACAGGTTTAGGGAATTGTGGACCGCACGTTCACTCATTCCGGAGCGTACTTTTTCACTTAAAGAGTTTTCTACCTACAACCCCAATGTGAAGAAGCAGTTCAGAGACAGAAAAGGGTGGTTCTACTTCAATGAGAATCTCCCGGATGAAAATGAGCACATAGTGAAAGAGTTCTACACAAATTTGCTATTTCTTGCAAAGGACTCAAACGCATCCCAAGTCCGCAATCTCACAGTGCCTTTTGATGGAAAATCACTCAATGAATATTTGGAGATGGATGATGTAGATGATTCTTTGTACCGGGAGAAACTGGCAGAAAAGGATGCAGCTAGAAATTGGTTGGCTTTGCACTTAGCTAAGCCCGGGGAGACTCCGCAGTGGCTGACTGTTGGGAAGACTATCACCAGGAAGACCCTTAACTTTGAAGCCAAAGGGTGGGAAACGTTTGTATGCAGCAGGCTGGATCCGACACATCATGAACAAACCCTCCCCCTCAGTCGGGATGTGCTGGTGGTATCTATCATGGCTGGGTACCCCATCAATGTGGGGAATGTGATGTCTGAGGTTATTAGTAGGGTTGTCAGCACAGGTGATACTTCTTACCCCTTTCCTCATTATCTGAAAATGTACTGTGAAGACCAGGAGGTAACCAAGAAGCACTATGACACCAAAGTCAATCCTAAAGCGCCCTTTTCTTGGTATGATTTGAAGGATGATGACAACCCTAAGAAAAAGTCAAAGGGTAAGTCCGTTGCCTCCACTAGCCAGTCTGAAGTGCCAGTGGTGGTGGTGGACCCTTCTGCTCCCCAGCCAGCCATTCCAGAGGAGGCTCCAGGCCCTTCTACCTCCACCGTCACTGACATTCCCTCCACTTGAGCTTATCCCATGACTGCTCACCTACTGAACCTAAAACTGACAAGCCTCAACAATTGGTGCAGTCAACTACTACAAAGTTGACTGCAATCTCTGTAGATGTGGCAGCCTCAGCTACTCCTCCCCCACCACAGGTCCCACAATCCGTTGAGGACACTCTGAAAGAAATTTTGGAAAACCAGAAGAAAATCCTGGACGCGGTGGTTGCACATGAGAGTGCATTGACAAAGTTGGCCAAAGAAACAAAGAAGATGAGGAAGACTCGGGCGTCAAAGGAGGAGGTGGCTAAGTTGAGAAAGGAGGTGGACAAGCTAAAGGGTGATCAGATTCCTTTGGAGATGCTACTATTAGACCCTACAGAGTCGCAGCCACAACAACAGACATGGCAGCAGTCAGTGCGGGAGGAGGATCCAGTGAGGCCATTGAAGAAGAGGAAGGTTATGCCCCGTGCTCAGGACATCAGACTTGTACTGGCAAACCCTCCCACAGAGCATACCCAGGCACAGAGCAAGGAGGCCCAGACCACCAGAGCTCCATCACAGGCAGCAGCAGACCCAGCCCCTTCACAGCCACATCCAGCAGCAGATCCAGCTCCTTCATAGTCTCAGTCTCAGGAAGACCCTATCCCCTCATAGACACAACAGCAGGGACCACAGAAGGCCAAGGGCCAATAGGGAGTTTTCTTTACTCTCTCTCTCCCATATTTTGTGCACTATTTTTGTTATATATAATTGAGGACAATGTTATATCTTAGTTGGGGGAGTGCCCTATAGGCGTTTGATTTTGGTTACATTGGGTTGTATAATGCAAACAATATTTTCTTTCTTTTTCTTTATGTTATTTTCCATTTTAGTATGTATAAGTTAACTATCCATTGTAAATATTCATCCCCTAGGTATATTCATCTAATTCCCCTAATGTACATATTCATTCTATCCCACGCACTTTACTTTTGTTGGTTGGTTTCCCAATGCACACGCAAGTGTACGTGGTCGACAAGTAATATAGGAATTGA
>ML398623.1:0-62265 GCA_005239525.1 Nicotiana knightiana | reverse complement strand
TTAAAATCCTATATTACTTGTCGACCACGTACACTTGCGTGTGCATTGGGAATCCAACCAACAGTCTCCAACTTCTATTACCCCAAGTGGGTCTCGTGGGGCATTCTTTTCATCTCGAGGATCCTTGAAACTGACCTCCACATCCGATTCCGCCATTTTTTTGCCTCGAGATAAGACATCTCCAGTCTTTTCCAACTCGGGGACTCAACCCGAGTCTCCACCTAAGGCCCCATCAGCTCGGTTCATATTGCTTTCAGATCCCACTGATTCATTGGCCTTTTTGGCCTCAGAGTTTGACTTCACTCGGTCCACCAGCCCGGAGTCGTCTTCTCTTTCCTTCTCTTCTTCCTTGTCCTCCCTTAGGAGTTGAACTGAGTCCACAGTCAAGAATGACTTTCTTTCTCAACCTACGGGCCATTCTCTTCTTGGGCCCTGACCCCTCAGAAGTCAGTCCCTTTTCCTCGTATTATTCTTTTCCGACTTTGGGGCCTGGATTGAAGTCTCTTCCTCACCAGATGGGGGCCTCATGACTGCATCTTTGTTGAGACCTGCATGAAAAGAAATTGATTAAGTATGGGAAGAACGTTTTAACCGAATCATAAAATACATGAAAGGGGCTTACCATGATTTTTGGCTTCCCATCGGCCTTTCGATAAGTCGCGCCATGCGCGTTCAGCATACGTTAAGGTCGACACTAGGTCCCTGACCCAGCTCTTAAGGTTAGGGGTGGCACCGGGCATCCAGGCAGCAACAACATCAAAAAAGAATATTCATAAGAGAAAATAAAGAAGCAAAGTAACAAATTGAAACTAATAATGGGATCGTACTTACGTTTCATATTCCACCTCTCGAGGAATGGCATCTTCTCGACCCTAATCAGGTCCGAAGTCTTCACTCTGACGAATCGACCCATCCAGCCTCGATCTATGTCCTCGTCTATACTGGAGATGAAAACCTTGGTGGCTCGACACTGGAGCTTTATTAGCTCACCTCGGTAAAGCCGAGGGATGTATAACCTGATGACGTGGTCGAGAGTGTAGGGAATCCCGTCGACTTTGCTCGAGAAGGATCGGAGCAATATTACAATCCTCCAAAAGGAGGGGTGGATTTTCCTGAGGGTCACCTGGTACTTTTTGCAGAAGTCCATGATGATTGGGTCGAGGGGACCCAACGTGAAAGGGTAAGTGTAAACACTCAAGAACCCTTCCACGTGGGTGGTAATATTTTTGTCAGGGGCCGGTATCACGACCTTTTTGTTCTGCCAGTTGCAATCTTTCTTCACTTTTTCGAGAAAATTCTCAGGTATCGAGCATATGTATATCGATACCGGATCGCAACGACTGGGGACCGACAAATTTTTATCGATCTTGAAATCTGAGCTGATAACACACACCCCAGGAATACATTCCTCAAGGCGTGGTTCCACTGGTGTTTTCCCGACGGCCGACTGAGAGGATGAAGCGGTCTCCTTTTGTGGCACAGTCTTTGACGTTTTCGCCATTAGGTTTTTAAGTTAAAGAGAGATGAAGATGAAGATATTTTGTGTTTTAAGAAGATGTTGACGTTGAAATTTGAAGATCTGCAGATGAAGAACTTGAAAAAATGCAAAGAACTTTGAAGGCTAGAACAGAAGAGGTTGAAAATAAAGTTTGAAAGAGTGGAAAAGAGGCCTATTTATGGGTTTCACGACGATGGTTCAAAGTTGCTAGTGACTGACCGTCAACTGAAACACATTAATAACCTAGGGAACTGTACCGACGGGACGTTTCGATCACCTCTGTCGCTTACATCACGGAGATGAGGTCATGACAGGTCGAGGTAAAGATCGAAAGCTCAGTTCGTTTCTTGTCATTACACTCCAAAAAATGAGGGGACTATCTGTATACGGTTAAAACTGAGCCCACCCAATTTTACTGATTAACTGAGACCGGGGAGATGTATCGAAGATCGGCCCCGTAGTAGATCAGATCGAGGCAGGAGGACAAGGTACCGAGTTCAGTATTCGAGTACCCATCAAGATCGAGACCAGTAAGAATCAAGACCAAACAAGGTAGACATCGAGCAAGACCGAAGATATCATAATAACAGAAAGGCGAGATATTTGACTGGTCGAAGATCATGGCAAAAATCTCGGAATGGATCAAATCAAGAACAATTATTTATCTAATCATGGGATTCCCTTCTGTAATTAGAATTTTACTATAAGTAGAACTCATCTACTATATAAAGGGGAGTTCTAATCATTTGTAAGACATCTTATTCTCACATATCAGAGCAATATAACACTCTTTCTCGCTTATACTCTCTTGTTCATCAGCTTGCCTTATACTTTATTATTCTGGTATCAGTCAGTTCGAGGGCACTCAAGCTCGAGGGCTGAATTACATTTCAAAGCTGGTTTGCTTTACTTTATTGTTAATTTCTATTATTAATCATCATATTTATCAATTGATATTAGGTGAAATCACGTGTCCTTAAAACCACTTATAAGTTTAATTGTTATCCAATTTTACGGGTAAACAATTCTCTACTTTTCTTTCCTTAATAAATAAATTGAGAAAACAACAATGTATGGTATATCAACAAACAATTTAAAAACAAACTCGTACAAATTAGAAACATCTACTTCAATTTACAAACTAAAAATAAATTTCATACAACTAATTATACAATATATAACTTATCTACAATTTTCATATAGCATTATTACCCAGTTAAATATAATTATAACATCATACAACCTAACTATAGTTTTCATACAAATTTTATACAATATGTCTTTTGTATGTATTTTGTATATGCTTTGTATGTGGCGTGTTCTTCTTCCTCTCTGAAATTCCAACCAAAACTTTCTCTCTTAATACAATTTTGATACACAATAATTTTATGTAAAAATAATAAATTTATAACTTAATTACAAATTTCATACAGCGATTCATACAGTATACAACTAATTTTTAACTTTCATATAACATGCAAATAAGAAAAATATAACTACAACAAAAAAACTTAAATACAATTTATATTAAACTTTAATACAATTTTAATATAATTTTAGTACAATTTTGTATGTATTGTGAAAGTACAAGAGAGGGGGGAGGGGTGAATTGTAGCTAGCCTTTTTAAATTTCTAGTCGACCAATACGGAGACAACCTGCACAATACTATTAGTACTTTGATTCAATCAAATACTAATCTCAACAAACAATAACTTCTTATAATAAAATATGAAAGCAATAAGGTAAACGACACCAGGACTTTTATACTGGTTCGAAACCAAGTGATATCCTACTCCAGTCTCCTTGGATTGCAAGGATGTGATCTCTTGATCTCTTTGTAATATGAGTTGAGTACAACTTGTGTGATTTTCAACACTCACCACCAACGTACAAGGTTGGTTTTCAAGGATGTTGGTGGTGAACGTTGAAAATCACACAAGCTGTACTCAACTCATATTACAAAGAGAGGACTTCTGCATTAAGACCACCATACTTCAACGGATAGTACACTCACTAGAAGAGTTCGAATGGAAGTTTTCATCAAATCTTATGATGTCAAAGTATGGCGAGTCATCAAGAAGGGTGACTTTCCTCTCCTACAGTCCAAATTAGAAAAGAAACCAGAAGGATATGTATCTGCTGAAACCTTGATATTGATGGTTATACTGATGAGCATATGGAGACTGTGCAGATAAATTCAAAGGCTAAAAATCTAATATACAATGTTATAAGCGGAGAAGAATTTGAGAAAATATCAAGTCGTGACACAGCCAAAAAAATGTGGGATAAACTTGAAATTACCTATGAAGGTACCGGTAAAGTAAAAGAGATAAGGATAAACCTTCTGATTCGTGATTATGAGTTGTTTCAAATGAAGGATGATGAATCCATTGAAGACATGTTTGGCCGATTCAGTAAAATAGTTGGAGATCTAAAATCCTTTGGAAGACCATATTCAACTGATGAACAAGTCAGGAAAATTCTAAGAATTTTACCCACTTTATGGCAACCAAAAGTTGTTGCTCTTGAATACAGAAATATCGACAAACTATCATATGATGAACTTCGTGAAGACCTTATAGCCTTTGATCAAACCCATCTCAAAAATCAAGGAGACAAACATCAAGATGATATTGCATTATTTTCTAGAGTTGTCTCTAACACGACGCAAAGATGCAAGAATAATAGAAGAGGCAAATCAAGTTCTAGAAAAGGTAATTAAATAAGTGAGCATAAAAACAATGATAGAAAATGCTACGAATGTGGAAATTATGGTCACATCCAAGCCAACTGTCTAGAACTAAAAATGTAATGACCCGTCCGATAATTTTGAGAGTATTAGCCCACATCCCCTAATTTTTGTCCCCTATGCTTTATTTTATTCTTACATGACTTGCCAGAGTGCTTGGTGTCATGTTCGGTAGAGTTTCAGAGTGGAATGGGACACATAGCCCCTAAGTTTGAAGTTTGAAGTTTGAATTGTAAGAGTTGATCGTAGTTTGACCTGTGTGAAGATGACTCCAGAATAGACTTTTGTCGGTTCCAATAGCTATGTATGGTGATTTTGGTCTTAGGAGCGTATCTGAAGGTTGATTTGGAGGTCCGTAGGTCATTTTGGTGTCATTTGACGAAAGTTGGAAAATTGAATGATTTTTGAAAAGTTTGACCGGGGTTGGACTTTTTGATATCGGGGTCGGATTTCGATTTCACAAGTTGGAGTAGGTCAGTAATGTCAAATATGACTTGTGTGCAAAATTTGAGGGCAATCAAACTTGATTTGATAGGTTTCGACATCGAATGTAGAAGATTGAAGTTCTAAAGTTTATTAGGCTTGAATCGACGCATAATTCATGTTTTTAACGTTGTTTGATGAAATTCAAAGGCTCGACTAAGTTAGTGTGATGTTTTAGGACTTGTTAGTGTAATTGGTTGAGGTACCGGGGGACTAGGATGGATTTCGGGTGGGTAACAAATTGAATTTGGAGTTGAGTGAATTGCTGAAGTTGGGCATCTGCTGGTGTAATCATACCTATGGAGTCCTCATCGCAGGTGCGAGCTCGCAGAAGCGAGAAATGGAGCGCAGGTGTGACGTGAAGGCCGCAAAAGCGGAGCTGCTCCTGCGGATGGATGATCACAGAACTGGAGAGTGAAAGAGCTGAGGTGACCAAAGCTTCCGCAGAAGCGGACGAGGGGGCGCAGAAGCGCGTCCCCAGATGCGGATGGTAGTGCACAGGTGAAATATCTGGGAGTTTAAGTGAACTCCGTAGATGCAGATATTTCACCGCAAAAGCGCTATCGCAAAAGTGGATTTTGGACCGCAAAAGTGGAAAGTGTTGGGCAGAAGGTTTAAAATTGAGGGTTTTCCATTTTCTTCATATTTTGATATAGAGATCTCGAATTGAGGCAAGAGTTTTGGGGATTTTTAGAGGAAACATTTGGGTAAGGATTTGTGACTCATTTTTTTTTATTAATATCCACTAATCTATCATTAATTTCTTCATTTAATTATGGATTTGGGTTGAGAAATTTGGGGGGAAATGGTGAAAGTTCTTAGACCGAATTTTTGGGAATTTAAAGGCGATTTGAGGTCAGATTTGAATATTTTTGGTATGGGTGAACTCAATATCGAATGGGTGTTTGTATTTTGTGAATTTTACCTGATTCCGAGACGTGGACCCGGGTCGACTTTTTGGGGCGATTTTCTAATTTCTTGTTAATGTCTTGATTTCATTAATTAGATTAGTTTCTTATAGTTATATTTATAGTATGTAATTTTTATTGGCTAGATTTGGACCGTTCGGAGTTGGAAGTCGAGGAAAGGCATGCTTATTGACTGATTGAGCTTGGTTAGAGGTAAGTGACTTGTCTAACCTTGTGTGAGGGAAATTCCCTTAGGATTTGGTACTGTTGTAACACTTTGTGAAATGTGAGTGTCGTGTACGTGAGGTGACGAGTGCGTGCACGAGCTAAATGTTGAAATTCTGGTCTTTGCTAATTGGCTTCCTTTCTATGCATTTACCGAGTTATTCTAGCATGTGTAGTCATTATGATTAGCCTCAGTTCACATGTATACATGTCTCATCTCTTAATTGCTATTGGTACAACATGCTTAGTTGAATTACCTATTTTCCTTGGTTTCCATGTTGTTCTTTAACTGTATAATTTCCTTGCTTGTAATATCATTGTTTCATTCATTATGTGTTGTTTATTTTGTGATTTTGCTGAGTTGATTGTTGGGTGATGGGCACGAGGTTTCTTCCGTGTGGAGTTTTATTGGCACGAGGTTTCTTCTGTGCGGAGTTTGATTGGCAGGAGATTTCTTCCGTGCAGAGTGTGATTGACCGAGGTTTCTTCCGTGCAGAGTGTTATTGCCACGAGGTTTCTTCAGTGCGGAGTGTGATTGTAATGACCCGACTTGTCGTTTTGTGAATTAGCATCCCGTTCAGCGATTTAAGGTCCCGAGCAGCTTTGTAATGTGTATTATGACTTGCGTGTGTGGTCGAGTTTGGTTTTCGAATGATTCAGGATTAAACTGAAAGAACAATTCTTATTTTTGAAGCTTAAACGAAAAGAGTTAACCGGAGTTTGACTTTTGAGAAAACCACTCCGACATGTAATTTCGATGATTCTAGTAGCTCCGTATGGTGATTTCAGACTTTGGCACATGTACGAATTTGGATTAGGAAGTTCGTAAATTAATTTGAAGTACTTCGGCCGAAGGTTGATTTGTTGATAACGGGTTCAGATTTCGATTCCAAAAATTTGAATAGCTTCGTTATGTCATTTATGACTCGTGTGGAAAATTTTGAGTTATTCAGGATTAATTTTATATGTTTCGGCACAAGTTATAGAATTTGGAAATTTTATAAGCTTATAAGTTTGATTCGAGGTACGATTCGTAGTTTTGGTGTTGTTTGATATGATTTGACGCATCAATTAAGTGTGTATCGTGTTTTAGGACTTGGTGGTATATTTGGTTGAGGTCTCGTGGGCCTTGGGTGTGTTTCGGGTATGTTTCAGGTGTCATCGGATCATTTTGGGATACTTTGGATGCTGGTTTTCTGATATATGGTTTTGTTCTTCGCGTTCGCAAGGAGCCTCTTGGGTTCGCGAAAAAGGATTTGGCTTCTGGGATTTTGTTCTTCGTGTTCGTGAAGAGAATCTCGCGCTCGCGAAGAAGGAATTCCTGTTGTCCGTCATCCGACTTTGGAAGCTTATATCTTGCAATCTATAAGAAATTTGGAGATGATCCAAAAATTAAAGTTGTAGTCCTTTGTGTGTATTTTTTCAGAAATTAAACCTTTTGGCTTTTAGAGTTGTGTACGAAATTTTATAGTTGATACACTATAGGATGTTTAGGAAGGATTTGCAAATCGCGAAGAAGAATTTTTTGCTGCACAGGGCTGACTTTCGAAGCTTATATCTCGCAATCTATAAGAAATTGGGAGATAATCAAAATATGAAAGTTGTAGTCCTTGATATCTGATTTTAAGAAAGTTAAACCATTTGTCATTTGAATATTTGTACAAAAGGTTATGACTATTATACTAAAGGCAGTCTGGGAAGAGTTTAGAAATGGCCGTTAAGGAATTTGTTCATCGCGAATGCGAGAGGATGGTTGCGAACGCAAAGAACAAACCCCTAGGCAGCAGAATAAAGTCAAAAACTGAGACTTCATCTCATTCTTCCATTTTTGGATGAAGGAAGCTCGGGTGAGGCAATTTTTCGAGAGTTTTTCAAGGAAAACATTGGGGTAAGAATTCGTAACTCGATTTTGGTTAAAATGCATGAATCTATTATTGTTTTTATCATGAAATTAGTGAATTGAGTTGAAAATGGAAGAAATTTCTATACCTTAAATTGAGAATTTGGAGGTCTATTCGTTATAGGAATTTGATAAAATTGGTATGGTTGAACTCGTATCGGAATGGGTATTCAGATTTCGTGAAAATTCTGTCGGGTTTCGAGAGACAAGCCCCGCGTTGACTTTTGGGTTGACTTTTTAATGTGAAATTTTAAGTTGATATTTTATTATCCGTAATTATTTTTGATGAATTTTAATGAAGTTATATTATTAATCTTGCTAGATTTGAGCCGTCCGGAGGTCATTTTACGCAATAAGGCTATTTTTAAATATCAGCCTAAATTCAAAAAGGTAAGTATCTTACCTAACCTTGAGTGGGAATTATCCCTTAGGCATTCAGTCTTATGTGCCATTTGTATAATGTGAAAGTCATGTACGCAAGGTGACAAGTACGTACTCGGGCGGGCTTATATGTGCAAATTTTATTGGTTTAAAGTCATGGGCATTTTTAAGTACTAAATTGAAAATTGCCGGCACTTATTAAATCTTTATTTGTCATGCCTTGTTCTTTGTTTGTCGAATTTGTTTTATATGATAATTTGGTGTGATTGCTACTTTAATTTTTATGTGAATTTTGTGTGCTTGTTAAGTTGACATTTCCTGGAAATAATAACATTATGGATTTTTCATATGCAAATAATTAATTAAATAAGCTTAAATTGAGACGTTAATATATTTATCAGAAATTTGGATTAAAGAAGAGGTTGTTCTTGTTGAGTTATTTTTCCATCTTTGCCGTTGCATATTTACTTTTGGAACTACGAGGCGGTACCTCAGGAGCTCCCTTGTTGCATATTTACTTTTGGGACTACGCGGTCGTACCTCGGGAGCTCCCCTGTTGCATATTTACTTTTGAAACTACGAGGTGGTACCTCGGGAGATCCCCTGTCGCATATTTACTTTTGGGACTACGAGGCGATACCTCGAGAGTGCCCTTGTTGTTTACCTCTATTTGTTGGGTTGTTACCTTTCTGTAATTTCTCATTATTAAAATTCTTAGTCATTTCATTATATTATATTATATCTTTTGCCTTGTTTCTTTTATTACAGTAGGGCCCTGACCTGACCTCGTCACTACTCTACTGAGGTTAGTCTTGGCACTTACTGGGTACCGTTGTGGTGCACTCATGCTAGTCTTCTACACATCTTTTTGCGCAGATCCAAGTACCTCCTACTAGGCCCGCTATCAGTAAGTTGTGGGTACGTGGAGACTTCAAGGTACATCTGCCGGCGTCCGCAGACCTTGGAGTCCCCCTCTATCCTTATTATGTTGTTTTCCCTTACTCTCTTTAGACTCTGATGTATAAAGACACTTAGTATTTCTCTTAGAAGCTTGTGACTTATTTCTATCGGGTTTTGAGAGTTGTAACTATTTTGAATCGCAGTTTGATTTATGTTATATGTTGGGATTTGAGTTTCAGTTCTACATTTCTGTTGTTCCGCATAATCGTTAGGCTTACCTAGCCTTAGAAACTAGGTTTCATCATGACACCCTGCGGAGGCAAAAATTAGGGTCATGACGTGTGTGTTTCTTCCTCTCTAAAATTCCAATCAAAACTTTCTCTCTTAATACAATTTTGATATATATCAACAACTTTATGAAAAAAAATTGTATTGATAACTTAAATACAAATTTTATACAACGATTCATACATTATACAACTATTTTTCAACGTTCATACAATATTCAAATGAAATATATATATATATATATATATTGTATGTCATGTGTTCTTCTTCTTCTTCACCAAGTTTCAATCTGAAATTCAGCAAAAATCAAGTCTAATCTTCACCACACCTTGAAAATTGAGATATAAACTCCAAATAACTTTCCTAATTGTTTGCAACAACACCCAATCCAAATAAAAAATCATTTTTGAAAACCCAAATTTGAATTCAAAACTTCAAAGCTTTTCAGTGGCTGTCAATGGTGGAGGGTCAAACACCGTCAAAATTTATTGATTGTTAATTTCAATTTGAACACCAATAGTACAACATGAAAGGAAATTACTAAGTTAAAACTCTATAATAAAACAATTGAAATCTATTGATGAATTTCATTAAAAATATATACAACATGAAAGGATAAAAAATAGAGCACATCAGAGGAAGAAAAACTGGGGAAAGAACAGAGAATGAGATATTGAGAGCCATCGAGAGAGAGAGAGAGAGAGAGAGAGAGAGAGAGAAAGCTCAGGAGGGAGAGAGAAGAAGGATGAGAAATAACTGATTCCTTATTCAGTTTCTAATATAAAGGGATACTCATTTAAATCCTAAAGTGTATATAATTGGTAAATTGTATAAGCCTATGTAATTAAATTGAAACTTGAGTAGGGAGGGTAATAAAGTTTCAAACAGTATATAGGAAGGTAAAAATCACAAGCCAAAAAGAATCAAACAATGAATGTTTTCCTATGAACAAATTAAGAGCCATCTCAATATTTTACCTTTCAATTCTCATTCCCTCATTTCCCCTTGTGTTCCGTGTCAGTTTGATTTGCTAATTTCAGCGGCTAACCATTAGAATAAGTTTTGGGCTATAAAAATATATATTATAATTTATGGCTAGCGGCTGATATAAGTTTTCAGCGGATGGCTAGTAATGATTTTTTCTCATATTTAATACGCTCCTGAACTTGTCATTTTGATAGACTCAACCCCTAGATGCTGACAATCCATAGGAGTGTGACACACGCGCTGCCACATGAATTTTTTTGTCCATGTAGTATTTTTTACGGAAAAGGGTCTGATATATCCCTCTACTATGGTAAATTGTTTAAATCTGTCCCCCGTTATACTATTGGGCCGTAAAAGTTCCTGCCGTCCAACTATCCATACAAATGTGTCCTTAGTTAGACAGAGATGCCATGTGGGATCCATCTGTGCATTTGTTTAATCTGGGCACATTATGAGACGACCCGCTCCAGAAACCCACCAACCCATAACCCGCGACCTGCCATTTATAAACCAAATTAGACCCATTTCGACCATTTCATTTCCCTATAACATTTTCTTCTTCTCTCACTAAACCATTACGACCTCTTCTTCTCCAACATGAAAAAACCCTAACAGCTCTGCTGATTTCCGATTTGAAGTGAAGGAATTCCATAAAGGTAATACATTCCTCCATGAAAATCATTGTCTTTTCTATATTATTCATCTTAGTATTGCAATTTTTCAGTTTTCTTTTTGTATTTTAGGGTTTTTATGCTATGGTTTCGATTTCTTAGATTTCATCTACATCGAACTAAAGTTTCTGAAATTCCATTGATATATCCTTATTTCTTGTATGTTTCTAGTGTTTGCATGCATGGGTTATGCCTTTGTTCTTTATTTATTGCTCGGGTTTTGTGGGATTAAGTTTGACTCTTTGTTTTGTGGGATTTTGTGGTTTTATGTGGGGTTTGTTTGTTTGTCTTGTTCCATAAAACATATTTGAAGATTTTGCACTTTTCCTTTGTTTATTAACAACGATTGTCCCCAATTGTGTGTCCATTTGATTAAAATATTCGGGTTTGTTGGATTCTTCTTTAGGGAGGGGACCTCTTGTCATAAAAAATTATTTCTTTTGGCATTAATTATTCCTTTCCCAAATCTGCCCATATTTGTCATAGAAAATTCCTACTGACTTTTACACTAATCAAGACCTTATTTTTCTGTTGTGTTTTATAGGTTGTTGGAGATGGTGCTAATTGACTTAATATTCAATTACGATGGTGATTGGTTACTGAGCCTCAAGTTATCTACACAGGAAAATTGGTGAAAACTTGGACAGGTTATGACTCTGGCCTACTTTCACATATAGACATAGTCAATAAATTCACAAATGAGCTAGGATTTTTAGGGGTTCAACAACTTATAGTTGCTGCCCCATCTGGTAAATTTTATGTGATTGAGGGGGATGATTGTATTAGACATTTACAAAGGTTATTATGCAATAAATTCAATGTAGTGAACCTATATGGTGTAGATGAATGTGAGCCCCCTATTTACTCTATTCCTAATATTGTTGAATATGAAGAAGAATCCAATAATCAAGATAGGAATGATGTTGGTACTGATTGTAGCTTAACTGATGTAGGATCTGACTCTAGTACTAATTCTGAAGGATACAATTCTGAAGATTTAATAGCATTTAAAGCACAAAAGAAAAGGGAAATAAATGAAAAACTTAGTGACTATAAAGAGTTATACAAAGGTATTTCCTTTAAGGACATACCAGAAGCTAGGAAGTGTATGAAGTTATATTCTCTGGCTAACAAGAAAAGATTAAAATTGGAGAAGAGTGACCTAGAAAGGCTTAGGTATAGTTGTGATATTGTTGGTTGTCCCTTTGTGTGCTTAATATCAAAAGAGAAATTTGGCAGGGTTAAAATCAAGACCTTATCTGCTGAACATGATTGTGGTACTGCATTTGATAACAAGACTGTTGATTTTAGTACCATTACACAATATTTCAAGAAGAAGTTACAGGATAATCCTAAGTATAAGGTTAGGGAGATGATGTTAGATTTGAAAAGAAACTTTGAGCTAAATGTTAGTCATAGGAAGTGCAAGAGGGCAAAGAGGATGGTATTGGAGTCACTAGATGGTAGTTTTTCAGATGAGTACAATAAACTAGAGGCTTATGCCAATGAATTGAGGGAAAGTAACCCTGGTAGTGATGTGGTTGTTACACTTTCAAAGAGTGCGCTTGAAGAAGGAAGAAGAAGGTTCTTGATAATGTATGTGTGTTTTCATGCTTTAAAGATGGGTTTCAACTTAGGATTGAGACCTTTTATTGGTTTGGATGGTACTTTTTTGAAGGGCAAAGCCAAAGGCCAACTGTTAGTGGCAGTTGGACAGGATTCACAAAATCATTTTTACCCTTTGGCATGGGCAGTTGTTCATAAGGAGAACAAAAATACTTGGAATTGGTTCCTACAGCTGTTGTAATCTTCTTGGACCTCAAGGAAGGGGAAGGAATCACCTTCATGTCAGATATGCAAAAGGTGAAGTTTTCTGAAATTTCTGGTCTGTTATGTCTATTTTTATTTAATTTTTTTACTTGATAATCAATTCTGAATATCTTTGTTTGTTATGCAGGGACTGCTTGATGCATTCAAAACAGTCCTTCCCCAGGCACATCACAGGTACTTTGTTAGGCATATTGAGTCTAACTGGTGCAAACAATACAACACAGGGAAAAACAAGAAGCTTTTATGGTGGTGTGCATGGTGCACATATGCAGAAGATTTCAAGGATCAGCTAGGGAAATTAGGTGACTTGAACAAAGATGCTGAAGAGGCTTTGTTGAGGTACCCACCTCAGTCTTGGTGTAGATCATATATGGACACTGTATGCAAGAATCAGTCGGTTGGTAATAACTTGACTGAATCATTCAACAAGTAGATTGTGGATGCAAGGCATAAGCCTATAATCAAGATACTAGTGGACATCAGAATCAAGACCATGAACTTGTTAAGAGAACATGAAGAAGAAGTTAGGAGCTGGAGACATGATTTCAGTCCAAAATGCACGGACTTGTACAATGAGTACCTGCAGATTGCACAAACTGCCTGTGAAGTAAATGCAAATAGTCAGAATGGCTATGAAGTAACAGAAGGATCTGACAAGCATTGTGTTAATCTGGATGTGAAGAAGTGCACTTGCAGGTCATGGGACCTTACATGAATCCCATGTCCACATGCTACTAAAGCTATATTTCATGACTCTGGTGATTCAATGACTGAAATGAATTGGCGGTATAGTAAGGAGGCATTTCTGCTGACTTATAGGCATAAAATACAGCCTGTCAGGGGAGAAAAGTTTTGGAAGATTGAACCATCTCAAGCAATGGAGCCTCCAGAGCTTGTAAAATTGGCTGGTAGACCTAAGGTTAAGAGATAAAGGCAGAAGGATGAGGAAATTAAAAGACAAGGTGTGTGGTCACAGTCCAGAAAAGGAAGAATCATGACTTGTAGTAAATGTGGAGAAATAATTCATAATGCAAGGACTTGTGGTGTTGGTCGGGTAATTATTTTACATTAACTTCAAAGTATTAAATTGTCTTTTACATTAACTTCAAAGTACTACATCTAACTTATTTTTTGAACTATTTTAATCAAGGGAAAGAAGCAAAGTAAAAGAGAAGAGTTGATGCCACAACTGAGCAGCCTTCCACCAGTTCTACACCTACTGCCACAAATGAGCAGGCTACCACCAGTTTAGCACCTGCTACAAAATAAATCAAAAAGGAAAGCAGAAGAAGGCTAAAACCAGTTCAGCACCTGCTGCCACAACTGAGCAACCTCAAGTTGAAAATGATATCAACTGTTCAGCACCTCAAGCCACTCAACCAAGCAGTGGGCTTAGGTTCATGCCTACACCTGGAAGAATTCTTAGGTCAAGTGTTAGACATGAAGAAGATGTTATGCTTAGGCCAAGAGTTATATCTGAAGTAACTACAAGGCTTAGGATGAGACAACAGGTAGAAATACTAGCTGAAACAAGGTCAATCAACTTCACAGGTGATCATAGTGGGGTTAGTGTACCAACAGATCTGCCATATTCAGCCCCAACATTACAGTGGAAGGGGAAGGCTGTTGTAACTGCAAATCAGTTGGAAAAACAAGGACAAGAAAGAATTGGGAAGCTGAAATCAAGGGGAAAAAATGAAGACAAAAGTATAATTTTCTTGTTAGGATGAGATGTATTTACTGCAAACTTATAGACAGTTGTGTCCCTTTTAGTATTCTGTAATTTCAGTTTCTTGGTGTTGTTTTGGTGATGTTATAGGTTTCTGTTTCTAATGTAATTACTATTTTTTTGTGATGTAAAAACAGTTTCTTGGTGTTGTTTTTGGTTCATAATTATCAATGTAATTATGGTGCTATTTTACAGTATTATGGTGTTGTTTTGGTGTTGTGTTGGTGCTGTTATAGGTGTTGTTTATGGTGCTATTTATTGTGTTGTTATACAGTTTTGTGGTGTTGTTTATGGAAACATTTCTGTTCAGCTGTATCTCAGTAAATTTGTGTTCAAGTGTCAGTTTTGTGGTGCTGTTTATGGTGTTGTTTTACAATATTGTTGTGCTGCAATTACAACATTTCTGTTCAAGTGTCTATTTTAAGTGGAACAAAAGGGACAATATATATGAGCATTAAAAAGGGACCATATGTCATAAAACAATTCAAACTAAGTTCTAGTACTTAAAAAGGGACCTTATGCCATTGAACAATTCAAACTAAATTCAAACAATTGACAAGTCAGTACATTAGAACATCAAAACACTAGTACTTGAAAACATAGAACATCTAGTACTTGGAAACATACATTCACAATTGATGTAATTATTTTACAATGGCTAAAAAACTCTAGTACTTAGGAACATACATTAACAAGTGAAATATGGACCATGTGCCATCTTCAGCAAACACAATTTACTTCATCCACATTGCCGCAACAAATCTAACAAAAAGTGCAACTGAAATCCAAATAAACATCTTCATCTTAACCACTTTATCTTATATTTCCCTTGCTTTGTTCACTTCAACATTTTTTGCAACCTCCAAAGCTTCAATTTTTTCCAACAGCTTGTCTCTTTCTATCTTGCACGACTCCAATAATTGCTTAAACATATTGATTGTAACATTAGCAGCGTCCAATTTATATTGCTACTTACTGATTTCTACCAAAGCACAGTCTGGAAAAGGTTCGTCTTGCCATTCCCAATACCCACACGATTCATTCTAATGAAAATGAATACTAATTAGGTTAGAAGGAATAAAAATTCAAATTTTGTACAAACAATTAACAAACTTACTTCAGATTTTGCACATTTGTAGAATCTTCTTCCGGGATTTTGAGGTGTAGTCGATCGTAAGTGGTTGGCAATTTCTCCACAATGGCACCTCCTCTTTGATGTTGCACTAGACTCTGACATTTTTATGGTGAAATTTGGTGCTTCCAGTTCCTAATCGCAGAGGGTTTGATGGAGAAGGTAGTAGGAGTATAAATTAGGGTTGGGGTTTTAATTTGATTTATAAATTAATGGGTCGCGGGTTATGGGTTGGTGGGTTTCTGGAGCGGGTCGTCTCATAGTGTACCAAGATTAAACAAATGCACGGATTGATGCCACGTGGCACCTCCGTCTAACTAAGGACACATTTGTATGGATAGTTGGATGGCAGGGACTTTTATGGCCCAATAGTATAACGGGGGATAGATTTAAACAATTTACCATAGTAGAGGGATATATCAGACCATTTTCCATATTTTTATAATAAATATATTTTTATTTTTTAAGTCCACCAGTTATTTAAATTATTTTTGTCGTGCCAAATATGTAAAAAACTTGGAACAACATTATTTTGATTTTAATTTTTATTTGGATAAAGATAATGATATTTTAATCAAGTTACTTTTATATATTTGGTCAGGAAAAGAAGGAATTAGAACATATACTCATTACATCTACAGAAAAATAAAATAAAATACATTCTTGGAACTTCATATGTTGGCTAAAAAGATAAAATTCCAACCAAATATTTTACGAAGTTGACTCGAAAAAAATAATGCATAGTTTAAATAAATAGTCATTGCAGGAAAAGAAAAACATACAATTTTTTTTTTCTTTTTTTTAGAAAATACACCATTTGAACTTCATTACTTTAGTCGGTGAATACCCCCCGAACTTGGAAACTTTTGTATAGTTCCTCCTTAAGCCTCGACCCCATAGACGCTGACAATCCATGGGAGTGTGACACACGCGCTGCCACATGAATTTGTTGTCTATGTGGCATTTTTTACAATAAAATATAGTATATTTTTATCTTTGAAAGTTTCAGACCCAAAGGAAAAATGAAAATGCATGTTTATCTTTTGAAGTTTCAGACCCAAAGGAAAAATGAAAATGCATCATGACAATCTGGACGATGAGCCATGAAGAAGACTTCCTATCTGTATTTCTGAAGAACTAAAATAAGAAAAACCTAAACAGAACATATCCATCAATGTCAAAAATTTCTTAAACAAATAGCCCCGCCTGACAATGATTTAAAGCTTCCATAAAACGTGAAAAAGTGACCTCAACAAATCAAATACTGTCAAACAAAATTTAAGTAGCATCTGCTCTAAAATTAAGTATACCACTTTGTTAAACTCTGATGAGCAGTTCATTTAAGCTGTAGATCAATGACTCCAGCAATTCATTATCTAAAGGCATCTGAAATAGAAAATTTAAGTTTTACAATAGTAGGGATAGAATCCAAAATACATCAGTTAATATGACGAAAATGTAAATCATGTGAGACGAAGGAGCTAGTCTGCCTTCTTGCCACAAAACCAGAAAGAACTAAACAAGTTCAACAGTCATTTAGCCAACTGACTGATGCCTATGAAGTAATAGAGTGCCTGTGATCATAAAGAAGACAGACATCAATGCTTTGGTAGGTTGGGCGAGTCAATCAGTGTGAAACATGGAGTGCTTCCATCCTTCCACCAGCTCATAGATAATAGCTTTGGTGATGTAGGAGATCTAATAGAAGGCGAATCGTCTCCACGAGTTCCCATTTTTCCGAATCGAGGAACCTGATCATGCATCAGCAGTTCTGGCATTTCTTCCACTTCGAAGTACTTCACTGGGCTCTCTAGCTGGTTTATCAAACTCATCAGGTGTTAGAAACAACTTTTATTTTACAGAATCACAAGACTAAACGAGTTATAGATAAATAAAGAGGTAAACAAAATGCTACTGACCATTGACTTCATTGAGAGTTTAGATGCACGTGGAGATGCTGCTAGCTGCACAGGGATATCTGTCATAGGAAAATCAGATCATCAACTGCTTCATAAAATAATAAAACATGGTTGCTCGAGTTTCATTTTTTATTACCATTGTCTAGTCCAACTTCCTTTAGAAAGTAATCCATGTCCATCGCCTTTCTCTGTGATTTGATGCACTTCTGATGATCATGCAGAAATTGTTCTTCCGCTATAGAAGTTGGAACATTTGCTGCTGCAGCAGAACTCAGTTTCTGATTCTTACAGGCCTGCTTTGCTGATGGCTTGCTTGAGTTTGTAAGATCAGTGAGTGCCTTCCGGCCACCCTTATCAGGTACTTTAGCAGAATTATCTTTTGTCCCAGCAGTGAATTTTCGAGTGGCATCAAGATCTTTCCCGATGGAAATTACATTGGAGGAGTAATTTTTCTTTGCCTGCAGAGCAGAAGGCTTTGCTGAGTTAGAGATGTCGTTAAGTGCTTTTCTCCCACCAAGCCCTCCTCCTTTCTTTGATGCCTTGGAAGTATCATTCTTTCCAAAAAAAGAAGCCCCTGTGAAAGATAAAATTTAGTGAACCAACAGTTGTAAATCAAAGCATTATACTCCATGCTTATCTAATGAGGTTTCTACCATCAAAACGTATATTGATATTCTGATCCTGAATCAGGTGTGCAGCTGATGTAGCCATGTATCGTGTCCCAGCAGAATTAGAAGAAAATCCTGCACCATGTAATTAACATTATAACATGAAAACAAAGAACTGATTACATACATAAAGTGCAACCAAAACAACAAAGAAATGAGTGTTATAAACAACAAAGAACTTTCATTAATGTTTTAAACCCCAGGCTTTTTTGTCAGTGTACTGTGATGTTACATTTGATTCAATAAGTATGGCTTTATATTCTCTTCAACCATTCAGATGAAACATTTATAGTCGTAGCAAGAATCAGCAGAATTGGCAAAGATCAAGTACATTGGTCATGGCTTCTCAAAATAAAGCAGTTCAAATTCAGGGTATATGGGAAGAAAAGATTTTTTAATCTACATCTGAAATGCATCTTCAAGAGGGCATCTAAAAATAGATAGCTAATACACCCTAAAGAACAAGTTTGACCACAAAAAACAGAGTGCTATATACAAGAATCAAGCTTTATAATGTGGAACTCCATCGATTTTGTCAGTGTACTATGATAATACCGAAACTATTCGATAGAATGACTAAATGTGTATTTTTTGCTAACATTGCCGTAAAATGTCTCTTTTTTGACATCCTATTTAACATTGTGTCTATCAAGATCAGATCGCTAATCTCGTTAAACAGAAGGCAGTGAAAATCTTTTCACCTTTAAAAAAGGAAAAAAATATACGGATACTTTAATCATCTACAAACTTGAGAAGTTCCTCCAGGGTTCGTTCTGGATTGGGCTATCCCATTTCGTTTTCCAAGAATTATTATTTAATCTAACAAAGGAAAACCCTAGAATCATACATCTTTAATTCAGTATGAAAAACCGAAAACCTAAGGCTTTAATCAAACGAAAAAGTGGGTCAACAAATCTAGAACTTTAGTAGACGGCAAAAATTGAGTTGAAAATCTGCCTTCAACTTGAACCCAGGATAATAATAATAAAGAAAATATCAACTCCAATTAGGAAATGCAACAGCGGTGAGATTTCAACATAGAAGCAAAGCAGTTAGAAGAAAGAAAATAGAATTGACATTCTTGAAGTAAACATGTAATTTTCTCAGCGATCGTAAGCAAGATGGTAGATTGAAGAACACAGAAAACTCACAGAATAGAGAAATTTGTCCAGAAGATTATCAAGCTTTCTTCTTCGTAAATTGATGATTTCTCCAGTATTCTTTTACGTTTTTTTGGGCAGAGTTTTGAAGTTGCAGAACAAGAAAAACGTACATATAGAGAGACGTTGGAGGACCCCAAAGCCCCAACGGTCATATTTCATTTCTCCCATTATTTCTAAAATAGCCCGGTTTTAGATGCTAATTACAAAAATTAGGGAATATTTCTGTCACTCTTTTAAGCTTTGGCTAAGTACCAACTAGTTGATTTACAAAAGGGTCCTTAAGGGTAGTTTAGTTGGGCGAATAAGTTATCTCATGATTATAATACGAGAATTAAACATTGACGAGAATTAAATATTGACGGAATTATTTGGTGGATATATTCTTATTGATAAATATTTAGTTCATTGGACTAAAAATAGGATAAATGGGGTATAACATAATACATGTGTTAGGTGAATATTAGATACATTGAGATAAAACTTTTATTTTTAATTTTGTTCTTGAATTTCTTAAAGGACTTTGGAGGAAGAGCCTTGGAGAAGGGCATTTGTGTCATTGTAATGTTTTATCTCATGATTAATAATCCCGATATTATTATCACACCCTCAATATAGGATATAGTAATACCTCAATCATGGTATAATTTAATCTTGGGATTACTAATTACGAATTCAAAAATTCAACCCAACACCGGATAAAATAATCTCACATCTAATTCTGAGATTATTATTATCCCTTATCCCACCGATCAAACAACCCCTTGAGTTTTCTTTCTTCTCTTGAACTCTTCCGTTCCCAAGAAAAGTAATTAAGACGACTTCTTTGTATATTTTGGCTTCGATCTTTTGTATTTTTTGAGATTCACAATATATTCTAAATGCATGCAGATAGTAAATGAAAAAAATAAAAGATGATAAGTGACAACTACTTAGGATGATTTGATCTCTTCGTAGCTTTTTTCAAAGACTTAGGCCTCATTTATTTTTTTAAAGATTAGGACGTGTGGATATGAATGTATATCTAGATACTAAAATGTGCATTAAGATTAAAATATTTGAATCTGAATACACATCTAAATATCTAAAATGTGTATTAATATCTTAATACTAAATGACTAAGACTGTTTGTTTTTCAACATCTGAAAGTATAAAATTTAGTCGTGATGGTTGACGGTGGAACTTATGGATGCCGACTGGAGGTGGTAGTTGGTGATGGTTTTAATTGATGGTAGTGGCTCAAGGTAGTAGCTAGTCGTGATTGGTAGTGGTAGTTATGATTGAGGAAGGTGGTGGTGGGTGGTGGTGGTCTTTAAGCTTAGTCTAGCTTAATTTTAAGCTTGGTGTAGCTTAAAGAGAGTGAACGAAAAATGGTGGGAAGTGAAATTTTGAATTAGTGCACTTTGTCCCTCATTGGAAGAAGGAAAGAAAATCTATGTGTATATATAGAGAAGCTCTTCCTCTAGCTCTTATTCTCGTGCCGTCGTCGTCGTCGCTCGCTCGACTTCGGCTTAAGCTTCGGCTTTGGCTTTGGCTTCGCATTTGGCCAACGATTGATTGATTAATCTTTTTGGAGGTTTTTCAAATTATTTAATTAATTAATGGAAAAGTTTCGAATCTGGAATGACCTGCGACCTGGTCCGGTCCGACCCGCTTTCTTTCACAGATTATTTTAAATCCATTTTTATATTTCCCGTAATATTCATACCTGTTCAAAACAGCTATGGTTGTTCTGAAAGGATTCACACTTGTTCCAACAGCTATGGTTGTTCTGAAAGGTTGCAAAACCTTTTCAGAAACAGTACGAAATTGGCTATAAATATACCTTGAAGCCCAAAATTTTTACTTACTAAATTTTCTGATCTTCTTCTTCTTCTTCTGCACAAAATATTCTAGTGTATTTTACAGCCTTCGAATGGTTCGTTGTTCATCGGCGTTTTTGGTACCAACATTCCGGTGAGTTAAATCGTTCTATCCTGGGAGGATATATTCCAACACCTCGGGTACTTGGGGAGAATAATTTTCTTAAGGACACACTGTGTATTCAGTGGGCTCGATTTATTCTTATATTATTTTTCATAGCAAAAACTAAGGACGCCTGGACTAGCGCGCCCGCGCTCAGCTCGCGCTAGTGGTCGCGCTAGTCAGGTTTCTCACTGTCCCTGGTATATTCCACTAGCACGGTCGCGCTAATCCCGCGCTAGAGCCCGCGCTAGTGAGGTTTCTGACTGTTTCTATATTTTTCAGAAATTATTATTGTTTTATTTTACAGCAATACAGATTAATAACAATCTTAAGGAAATTATATTTTTTATATTCTGTATTATGTTTGTGGAGATTAAAAATCTTTGTGTTTTCTACTCTGTCTGAATTTTACTATTCTGATTTGAAGATATAAAAACTTCATCAGAATTTTGAAATTCAGAAAACGATTTGAAGAACATAAAAACTTCATTGTTTTCTGTGAAACAGTATATAAAAACTTCGGTTTTTATTATACACACTGTTTATTGTTGATTACAGTATTGTTTACTATTCTGGTTTTGCCATTAATTGAAATCTTCTGTTGTTGACAGTGCGAAATGACAATTTATAACAGCAATTCTTCTACGACTGTTGTGACAACGACGATAGCCTCGTCGAGCCGGACTGTTGTTCCACCGGCAGAAAAATCGGAGAAATTTTCTGGAGCCAACTTCAAAGGATGGAAGCAAAGGGTGTTCTTCTGGCTTACCACACTTGGTATGCAGAAATTCACTAGTGAAGAGCCTCCAGCCTGCTGCGGACATGTCGAACAATGAAAAGTTCATGATTGTTGAGGCGTGGAAGCAGGCAGATTTTCTTTGCAAAGGCTATATTTTAAGTGCTTTAGAGGATGACTTGTACAATGTGTACAGTGCGATAAATACTTCGAAAGAATTATGGGACGCACTTGAGAAGAAGTACAAGACAGAAGATGCATGCTTGAAGAAGTTCGTGGTTGCCAAGTTTCTAGACTATAAAATGATAGACAGCAAAACTGTGGGAACCCAAGTTCAGGAACTTCAACTTATTTTTCATGACCTTATTACTGAAGGTATGGTCGTGAATGAAGCATTTCAAGTGGCTGCAATGATAGAAAAGTTGTCTCCTTCATGGAGAGATTTCAAGAACTATCTCAAGCACAAGCGCAAAGAAATGAAGTTGGAAGATCTTGTGATTCGTCTCAAGATTGAGGAAGACAACAAAACAACCGAGAAGAAGTCTCGTGGAAATTCAACGATCATGGGAGCTAATATCGTTGAAGAAATTGCTCCAAAAAGTAAGAAGAGAAAGAGATCTTCTGGACAGATTAAGGAGCAGAACAAAAAGAAATTCAAGGGCAACTGCCACAATTATGGAAGAGTTTGTCACAAAGCTNAAATCCGAAGGAGTGGTGAATTGACTCCGGAGCCACTCGACATGTTTGTGTTGTCAAAGAAGCATTTGCTACTTACTCTACTGCTGGTCCCGAAGAAGTGATTTCCATGGGAAATTACTCAACAGCCAAGATTCAAGGTTATGGGAAGATTTTCCTAAAGCTGACTTTCGGCAAGGTGTTAACGCTCAACAACGTTCTTCATGTTCCTACTATTAGGAAGAATTTAGTTTCTACTTCTTTACTAGTGAAGAATGGAGTCAAATGTGTATTTGTTTCTGATAAAGTTGTTGTAAGCAAGAATGAAATGTACGTTGGAAAAGGCTACCTCACGGAGGGCCTTTTCAAACTCAATGTAATGGTTGTTGATACTATGAATAAAATTTCAGCTTCTTCTTATTTGTTGGAGTCAAATGATTTATGGCATATTCGTTTAGGACATGTCAATTATAAAACCTTGCGGAAGTTAATTAATTTAGAAGTATTGCCTAAATTCGAGTGTAATAAATCGAAATGTCAAATATGTGTTGAATCTAAGTTTGTAAAACATCCTTATAAGTCTGTTGAAAGGAATTCAAATCCTTTAGACTTAATTCATACTGACATTTGCGATATGAAGTCGACACCATCTCGAGGTGGGAAAAAGTATTTTATTACTTTTATTGACGATTGCACTCGATATTGTTATGTTTATTTGCTTAATAGTAAGGATGAAGCAATTGAAGCATTTAAGCAATACAAGAATGAAGTAGAGAATCAATTGAATAAAAAGATCAAAATGATTAGAAGTGATAGAGGTGGAGAATATGAATCTCCGTTTGCAGAAATATGTTCGGAATATGGAATTATCCATCAAACTACTGCACCTTACACACCTCAATCCAACAGAATTGCGGAAAGAAAAAATCGGACATTAAAGGAAATGATGAATTCTTTACTAATAAGTTCCAGATTACCGCAGAGTTTGTGGGGGGAAGCTATCCTTACAACTAACCGAATACTCAACATAGTACCCACAACAAAATGCAATCTATTCCATATGAAAAATGGAAATGTAGAAAACCCAACTTGAAATATTTCAAAGTGTGAGGGTGTCTAGCAAAGGTACAAGTACCTTTACCTAAAAGGGTTAAAATCGGACTAAAAATAGTAGATTGCGTTTTCATTGGATATTCTACAAACAGTAAAGTATGTCGATTTTTGGTCCATAAATCCGATAATCCCGAAATTCATGTTAATACGGTAATGGAATCAGATAATGCTGAATTCATTGAAAGCATTTATCCGTATAAAACTGAATGCAAGTCGCTAAGTGAAAGACCTAAATGACCTCGGGAAGAACCAAAGGAAAATAATCCAAGTGTAGAAGATCCAAGGCGTAGCAAACGTCAAAGAACATCTACTTCCTTTGGACCAGATTTTGTGACATTCTTGCTTGAAAATGATCCTCAAACTTTTAAAGCAGCTATGTCGTCTTCTGATTCGGCGTTTTGGAAAGAGGCAGTCAATAGTGAGATTCAATCAATTTTGGATAACCATACATGGGAATTGGTTGATCTTCCTCCTGGAAATAAGCCTTTAGGTTCGAAATGGATCTTTAAACAGAAAATGAAAGCTGATGACACCATTGACAAATATAAGGCAAGACTTGTTGTCAAAGGTTATAGACAAAAGGAAGGCCTTGATTACTTTGACACTTACTCGCCAGTAACGAGGATAACATCTATTACGATGTTAGTGGCATTAGCGGCCGTGTATGGTTTTGAAATACATCAAATGGATGTTAAAACATCTTTCTTAAATGGAGAATTGGAGGAAGAGATTTACATGGAACAACCTGAGGGTTTTGTGGTTCCTGGTAAAGAAAAGAAAGTGTGCAAACTTGTTAAGTCGCTTTATGGACTTAAACAAGCACCCAAACAATGGCATGCCAAATTTGACCAAACAATGTTGGCAAGTGGTTTTAAAATCAACGAGTGCGACAAATGTGTTTACATTAAAAACACTCTGGGTCATGAAGTCATTGTTTGTTTGTATATTGATGACATGTTGATAATGAGCAAAAGCATGTCAGATATAAATGCTACAAAGTGCATGTTGGTTAGCAAATTCGACATGAAAGACTTAGGAGTTGCTGATGTGATCTTAGGAATCAGAATTCACAAGACTCCACAAGGTCTAGCATTATCACAGTATCACTACATTGAAAAGGTACTTGACAAGTTCAAGTATTTGGATTTCAAAATTGCCAAGACTCCAATTGACGTGAGTTATGCACTTCAAAAGAATGAAGGTGAAAGTGACTCACAACTGGACTATGCTAGAGTATTGGGAAGTTTGATGTATATCATGAATTGTACGCGACCAGATATAGCATGTGCTATTAGCAAACTGAGTCGATTTACAAGTAATCCCAATCACATACATTGGATGGCAATGAAACGAGTTTTGGGGTATCTGAAACATACCCAAAACTATGCTTTGCATTATAACAAATATCCCTCCGTGATCGAGGGATATAGTGATGCAAATTGGATCACCGAATCATCTGAAGTTAAATCCACGAGTGCATATGTTTTCACAATTGGGGGTGGAGCAGTGTCTTGGAAATCATCCAAACAAACGTGCATCGCCCGTTCTACAATGGAATATGAATTCATAGCTTTAGATAAGGCCGGTGAAGAAGCTGAATGGCTCCGTAATTTCTTGGAAGATATTTCATTTTTGCCCAAACCTTTGGTACCTATTTGTATACACTGTGATAGTCAAGAGGCAATAGGAAGGGAGCGTTATGTATAATGAAAAATCTAGTCATATACGACGGAGACATAATACCATTAGACAACTACTCTCTAGTGTGTTATCACAATTGACTATGTAAAGTCAAGATATAACGTGTCAGATCCACTTACAAAAGGCCTATCTGGAGAGGCAGTTGAAAGATCATCAAAGAGAATGGGCTTAAGTCCTAGGACAAGTCATCATGGCGGTAACTCTACCTAGCAGACCGGAGATCCCAAGAGCTAGGTTCAAAGAGATCAAACAAAGTTATGAATGACATTTCAACATTGTCAAATAACTCAACCCATTCTCGTGATGAAGACAATGTTCAGAAATAAAGGTAAAGCATTAAGGCTTTTTGATGAGTCAATAAAGCTTAAAGCTTTTTAATGTTTTGCTAAGTCTGGCAGGAAATGACCAGATAGTGTGTCTTTAGGATTACACATTTAGGAATCACCTATGTGAGTGTGAAGTGTAAGCCGCTTCATGGGGAATAAAAGTAAAGGCCCATTCTCTAAGCACTCATGAAACCAGGCAGTGTTCATGGCTGAAACGAACACAACCGTGAGAACCATAGATGGTTAAGGATTGATTGTGTGACTTATGTTGTCTAGGTATACAACAAATCTCGACGGTTCAAAGATATAAAATATACCGATTGACCGAGTATATCCGATATAAGCTCACTACGGAAAGTTCAAAGGGAAACCTACTTATCTAGAGGGAAGTGAATGGAAAATGATGGGAAAAGAAATGGAGGGAAGTGAAATTTTGAATTAGTGCACTTTGTCCCTCATTGGAAGAAGGAAAGAAAATCTATGTGTATATATAGAGAAGCTCTTCTTCTAGCTCTTAAAGAGTTGAGAAGAAGGCAAACCTCGCGTCATCGTCGTCGTCGCTCGCTCCGCTCGGCTTCGGCTTCAGATTCGGATTTGGATTTAGATTTGGTCAACGATTGATTGGTTAATATTTTTGGACAAAATTCTTTTCAAATTATTTAATTAATTAATGGAAAGGTTTCGAATCAGGAATGACCCGCGACCCGGTCCGATCCACAACCCGTTTTCTTTTCCCGATTATTTTAAATCTATTTTTATATTTCCCGCAATATTCATACCTGTTCAAAACAGCTATGGCTGTTTTGAAAGGATTCACACCTGTTCCAACAGCTATGGTTGTTCTGAAAGGTTGCAAAACCTTTTCAGAAACAGTACGAAATTGGCTATAAATATACCTTGAAGCCCAAAATTTTTACTTACTAAATTTTCTGATCTTCTTCTTCTTCTTCTGCACAAAATATTCTAGTGTATTTTACAGCCTTCGAATGGTTCGTTGTTCATCGGCGTTTTTGGTACCAACACTCCGGTGAGTTAAATCGTTCTATCCTGGGAGGATATATTCCAACACCTCGGGTACTTGAGGGGAATAATTTCCTTAAGGACACACTGTGTATTCAGTGGGCTCGGTTTATTCTTATATTATTTTTCATAGAAAAAACTAAGGACGCCTGGACTAGCACGCCCGCGCTCAGCTCACGCTAGTGGTCGCGCTAGTCAGGTTTCTCACTGTCCCTGGTATATTCCACTAGCGCGGTCGCACTAATCCCGAGCTAGAGCCCGCGCTAATGAGGTTTCTTACCTTTTTTTATTTTTCAAAAATTATTATTATTTTATTTTACAGCAATACAGATTAATAACAGGTAGTGGTGAGTGATGGTAGTTTATAATGGTGGTTATGGTTGATGATAGTGTAGTTAAGGTGGTTGGTTGTGGATGAGGATGACAGTGGTGGCATTAGTTGATAATGATGGGGGTGGTGGGTGGTGGTAGGTGATAATGGTGGGATTGGAGGTGATGGTAGTCGATAATGCAGTGACACCTATGGTTGAGGATGGTGGTGGTCAGTGATGGTGTAATGGTAGTCGGTGGTAGTGGTTGAGTATGGTACATGGTGGTAGCTGATAATGATAGGCGGTAGCATCGGTTAGTAGTGAATGTGGATAATAACATCTTAATGAAATTAAGTCTCAGTTATAGATCTTATAGAAAAGGGCCAAAACTGCCCCTAACCTATTCGCTTTTTAAAAATGTCCTCTATTCATCTATTTTGCTAAACTGCCCCTACCGTTAAAAATTTGACCTATACATTCCCTTATTTTTAACGGACCTTCTGGCAATAAAATATGTTTTATTGTATGTGATGTGGCCATTTCTTGTTGGTCATCTATTAAAACCCTACCCCAATCCAGATTTCATCTCACCCACAATTATCTTTACCAGCCGAATCCATCAAATATCCTTCATAGCCCCTCAAAACACTCAATTCCCTTTCATTCTACAAGGAACACCGAATGAGTTGGAAGAAAGAAAGAGCTGTAAAAGCATTTCGCGTTTATAAATAGACATCGGGATCGATCCTTTTGAGATGGTTATGTTCCAAATCAAGCATTTTATAACAGAGTAAGATGCATTTAAATGTTCATAAAATTCTCCACTGACGTGGTTATTCCGAAACAGAAGGAACTGCACTGACATAATTTACTTCCAAGTTTACATAACCAAGATTTGAAAGTCCTCCCAAATGACCAAAAGGAAGTGGAGTGTGGACATGCCAGATTGTTATGAGAAAGGACAATTTGTCTGAGCTTGTTTGCCATGTGAAAGGGTGAGATTAACCCAGTGGCGGATCTATCTTAGGCCAAGCGTTGTCAACACCACTTTGCCGGAAATTTTTATTAAACATGTATGTATATATATATATAATTAAAATGCAGAAACAACAATAGGTTAAATAGAGTAAACATTATATAACTTGAGACATTGGCTGTGTAGCACATTTGGTCAACTGCTGCCGATGTTTGGAGATTTCACAGGTTCGAACAAGGCAGCTTCATTTTCTGTTTCAAATTTGTTTTTTTGCGTCATCTACATTTTGGTGCTATTCCAAGTTTTTTCTTATCTTCTTTTTCTCCTTTCATCTTCTCTCTCGGCATGAAATTAAGAACGATTTGTGGAATCAAATAAATGATAACTTTTTGTGTGATTTTTTGGTTCTTTATATAAAGAAAAGTATTTAGTATTATTCCTAACGAGGTTATTTGATACATTTCTAAAAATTAAAATTTATCGATAAGAGTTGTAGTAATATACCCGAATTGTGGTTTATTATTTGATTTAAACAGTGTTTTTTAAAAATATGATATTATTAAAGTGAATTATTAGTCGTTCTCTATTTAAAATTGTGACAGCGCTTACGAAAGGTCATGCATAGGCCACTGGACCCAGTTAAACTGTTGAATGACAAGTCTAAATGAACTAGGGCTATGAGATTTCCCATTGTTGATGGAAATAAGTCCACTGAAATTGCATATTGCATGAACTTAAGTCAAGCCAGGACAAATTTTGAAGGTTTGCAATAGATTTTAGGGCAAAGGTCTAAAATTTTCCCTTTACTGTACTATATTTTATTTCTGTCACCCATTATACTATTTGTCCATTTTTGCCCTTACGTTAATAAACTTACGGATCTACATCGACCCACTCCATTGTCACACGACCAAATGCCACCTCACCATCCTCTTCCCCGACCATTTCTTCTTCCACCCCCACTCAAAGCCACCGGCACCTCCAAGGCTCCAACCACCATTACAACCAAAGAATCACAAATCAAATTCAAGTAACTTCATATTTTCCAAAACAACAACAACTATTGATTCTCATATTTCTTTTTCAAGACTTTTTCAGATTTCGAAGAATTTGACGAGTTCTTCAACTTCTCTCACTATCTAGAAATGGAGATTTCAAGTTTTCTTCTCTTAAATCTTGATAAATAAGTGTTAAGCTCTGAATCTAACACAAATAAATGATTTTTAGAAGATTTAAACAATAAATCACTGAACATCCATTAAATTTCAGATCCGTGAACTTGGAAATACGAAATGGGTTTTCAATTTCTTTTTTTCAAAATTAATAGAAACCAAGACTGCAACAATCCGACTTTGAGCGCACTTGAAGCTCAAAATTCAATAACACAACTGATAATCTTCTGAGCTTTTACCTTCTTGGTTTGGTAGGCAGAGCTCTATTTTTGCTTTGGCTTTGGCCTTGGTTTTTAACATAAATCGTCTTTCATGGCTATAGTGGTGGCCAGCGTCCGTATTTCCGTCGAAGCAAAAGTTTTCCGGCAAAGCACATATTTTTTGGCGATGGCGTTTTGGTCACCTATACTCGAATCTGATATTTTATGGCCTGAATCTGTAATTCAAGTATGGTTCTAGCCATTTGTCACCGGCCAGTAGTGGTTTCCAGTTAGGTTAGAAGAAAAGAAATAACAAGAAATGAGAAGAAGAGAAGATGAGAACATTTAACAGGGGAGAAGAAGATGGGAACGATCTTTTGGAGGTTTTGGAGTGTGTGGATCTGTGAGTTAAGAGAGGGAGAAGAAGATGAGAATTTTTTAATTAAAAAATGGGTAGATTAATTAGTGGAAATTGCTTACTTCGCTGTTGGTATGGATAAAATATTAGTGGAGTCAGATGACACGGTGGAGGGACGTTAGGGCAAGGCAAAGGAAATTTGTGCAAACTTTGTTAACAATAAGCGTGGAGTTGGACGAAAAGTATAATAGAGGGGAATTTAAATTATATACTATATAATAGAGGGGCAAATTGAAACCTTTTCCCTAGATTTTAGAAGCGTAACGATAAAATTCCTTGTGGAAAGGATTACCTTCCTTAATGAACCACTATCTAATGCGATACAAATTAGCTAAAGGTGGGTCGGATTGGTAAAGATGGTCGTGAGCGGGGATGAAATCTGTGTTGGGTGTGTTTTTAATTAACAGCCAATAAGAAATGGTGCTTAATAAAATATTTTTTATTGTCAGAAATAAGGGCATGTATAAGCCGAATTTTTAACGGTAGGGCAGTTTAATAAGATTTATTCAGACTCATTACGTGGCTAGAAAATAAAAAAACAAACACACTCAATAATTAAGATTTGAATAATTCAAATTAAAATTTGAAAAACAAATGCTCTTAATATTTGAAATCTGGATAATTAAACTTCAGACCTCCATTAACCGCAAACAAACCTAGTTAATGTTGCCGGCGTTATATATTCCACATTCCTCTTCACTTTCTTTGTTTATTGAATTTGTTCCTGAAATGGAGAAAAATATAGTCAAGCAATACAAATACACAACATATCTTACTTTATGGATTTATACTGGCCTATATCACGTTTGAATGGAATACCAACAAATGAGTTTGTTAGAGTTTTGGATTATTGAGCAGATTGCTTAGACAAATTAATATTAGGATATCTGTTGGACATTCCGTAATCATTTAGATAAATAATTCAAGAGACCAACCAATTGGACCTCGGAAAGGAATTCTGAAGAAGATTTTGATTAGAGCAGAAATTTTCGCAGATCACTATTTTTTAGTGGTTATTAGTAGTTGTAATTAGTATTTATTATATTATTTCTTATAGCTATATTTTTAAAAATTTTAGAGTGTATTTGATGTATTTAAGCTATTGTATTCATGAATACAATAGCATTTTTAGGCGTGAAACATGAGATTACAGCTAGACAAATTTTTGTATTCGGGTGTATTTATGACGTGAAACATGAGATTACAGCTGGACAGATTTTGGTTTTCGACTGTATTCACGTTGTGAAACAGGGGATTACACTATTTTTAAACGGAAAGTGAATCAATTAACATAATAGACTCTTAATATAACTCAACAAACTCAATTATAAGACACAAATTTTATATTTCCAGTTATAAAAAAGATTCTCAACCGAAAAATATCCCAAAAGTATAGCAATCTTCAGAGAAATTATATAATACATCTGAATACATAAATTATATTAATTAAAAAAACATATGAATACATTCATGGAATATAGAGAGACAGTGAATACAATAAAATACATAGAATACAACATGATATATTAAAATACAATGAAAAAAAAGACAATAAATACAATGAAATACATAGAATACAACAAGATACATTGAAAAAAAAGACAATAAATACAATGAAATACATGGAAATACAGCGATATACATTGAAATACATTAAAATATATTAACAGAAAATTCAAGTTGCTCAGCCCCCAACTCCGTTGTTTTTGTTCAAAAACAACCCTAATATCGTCTCGTTGAAGCAGCACCAGTATCCAGTCCTCGCTCGCCGTCACCGTTACCGATAATTAATAACTTCAGAAAATTAAGTTTAGACCCCAAAACAATTGAGTACTTAAAAAAAGGAAAACAATGGAAATTACTTTGTCCTTCCAAGTAAAGAAGGGGTATGGTATCGAACTAAGCCCCGACAGAATTATGTGGGAAAAATGATACTGTATATTCGCTCTTAAAATAATATTCGGAAAAAAAAAAAATATATATATATATATATATATATACATACATACATACAAAAATTATAATTTTTATATATTTTTTCAGCTAACGAATGTAAATAGTTTCTGGCATGGACTAAAAATGAAAAAAGCCTAATTATGTGTCTCATCTTGGCCCAGATTGAAGTTCCTACTTTTAAGGTCAATTTTTGGGTGAATGACATAGTTACCCACAAAAATAAAACTATTTACCGTTTCCTACCCATTTATTTTTCTACCCATCAAACTAATTATATTTCCTACCCATATTAATTTTTTTGGGAAATTTTACTCTTTTTTCTCCAATTCATTTTTTATTTCTATGCTTCTTTTTCTTTTCTTTCTTTTCTCCTTTTCTTTTTTCTCTTTTTCTATTCATTTATTTTTTCCAAATCGTATTATTATTATTTTTACCATAACTTATTTCACACTCAATTTTGACTCCTTCTTTATTTTTTCCTTTATTTCTTGTTGCTTTTCAAATTTCATTTAACTCCTTTTTTCTTTTTTTATCTTTAGTTCTTGTTCCTTTTCTAACTTTATTTATTGTTTTCACTAGTTTTTATTATTTATTTATTTTTTATACAAAATGGTTTGTAGTATATCATTTTGGTATGCAATACAAATTCTTCTTTGCCAGTTCAGCACAATAAATTATACACTATTGAATAGCCAAAAAGGATAATATGTTATTTTGGTATATAGAGGATTGATTCATACCTTCAAAAAAAATTAGTAATATACTATTGTAGTTAATTATATACTCTTGAATAAATTATTGTATACCAAAACAATATACAGTATACAATATATCATTTTGTGATACAGTACAAATCTGTCTTCTTTGATAGTTCAACTCAATTTCAACCAAAATTTAAAAAAAGGACCCAATGGAAAAGTCTTAAAATGACCAAATTATAACAATATACTATTATATTATATTGTATTGTATAGTGCAATAGTATATGTTGGATTGAACAGTATACCAAAATAGTATATTTGTATACTATTTGGGTATACAATATTCGTCTTCTTTTCTAGTTCAGCTATTTTTCAACCCAAATTTCTAAAATCTACTACAGAATATCCACCAAATTAACTAAAGCTTTAGCTACAACCTCTAATCAACTTTCCAAACAAACCCATGCAAGATCGAATCAAAACAATTCAAAACTCAAACGAACCAAGTTATGAGTTTCAAGCTTCAAGGTCCTTCAATGTTGGATTTAAATTTTTGTACAATAATTCTCCGAAAACCAAATCAAAGGTACAATACACATCAAAGAACAATAACTAACAAATTTCAACAGTAAAACACTATAAATAAAAAATCAGATTTAGCATTTTGAACTCATTCATATGGAGTTTCAATTTTTTTCTAGATTTGAATTACAACCATTATTTTTTGTGTGGTAATGACTAATAATCAATTGAAAAGAAGATCATCACAGTGTAGTACTCTTGGCAACGTCGACGGAGATTTATGATGATATTTACATGATTGTGGATCTTTCAAATGGGAAGAAAAGATTATCAGATGGCCAAACAAAACTGGAGATGGATAGGCTGGTAATTAGTTTTAGTTGGAAAGATATATATATTATAATAAGCTTAACAATGGGTAAAGATGGGTAAATACTTTAATTTTAAAAGGTAGCTTGTATAGTTTCCTCTTTTTCCCCGGGCAAATGGCAAACTATCAAGGGGTCGTTTGGTTTTGTTAACATACAAGTACAAGAATTATAATACAGAGATTAATAGTGAAACGTTTGTTATGAGATGAAAAAAAAAGGAGATTGTTATATATAAGTTATTTATTTTAAAATATCATATTTGTCTTTAAATAGTTTATTCTCCAAAATAATGCACGTATTCTTTTTCTTTTTATACATGTATTCTTATTCCGTATTATATTTATCATAAAACAATACATAGAGTTCTACATAACTTAATACAAGTATTATTTAATATCGTCAACCAAATATTCCGTAGGTCATACAACAAATAACTTTTTCTTATACCGGCAACTAAATAGTGTATCATCTTATGTGAGATTTTATGCTGGGATTAATTATTTTAAACAATCAACAAAACGATCCTTTAATTTATTGTAATATATTTTGTTTTTTTAATCATGTAGTAAAAGGTGAGTTTGAATTTGAAAAGTTGTTTACGAAGACAAGTTAATGGTAGGGAATCTATTTGAACAATGGACAACTCCTCCTGCATCAACAAACTTGGACCTTAGAAAAGACTTCTGCAAAAGAGAGAATGGGAAACAGATCATGCCGAGAGAAAAGACTTCGGTTTTTTTTTTTAGATTTTTAGGGTCCCCCCTCCCCCGTAAAGTCTTCACAATATATAACTTGTGCTCTAACTATGTTCTTAAGTCCTAGTAAAATACAACTTTATAATGTATTTTCCAAGAAAAATAACACAATGTTATGAATAAGTAAAAATATTATACTAAAACATTTAATAACAAAGATAATAAATTAACATAAAGCAAATAATGCTAGTTAATAAACCAAAATAAAAATTACCATAATATAAAAAATATTATATACGTCATGCTAAAATAAGTAAGTCTATCAATTACGTAACTAAGCACTAAAAAAACATAAACTAAGTTATGCATTTTCATTATAAACCAATGTAAAACTAAAAAACAATTATTTAATACTATTGTCATTTCTAGTGTTGAATTGAATTTCTTTTGTTAGCATTAGTATTGATTTGAACTTTGTTTGAGTTACTACATTTATGGGATATAAAATATATTTACTATTCAAGAATGTTAAGTCCAAACTTGATATAATACGTGAAAAGATAATAATGTGAAATAGTTTAAGAATTATTTATAAATTATGTTATAATAAATATTTATTTGTATAAAATATTTTTTTAAAATTGTATAAATATACTAACTGGTTGGTTTGGTTTCAGTTTGGCTTTTTGTTAGTTAAAATCAAACCAATTAAGGTCGATTTTTTTTTCCAATACCAAATCAAATCAAACCAAATTACAATCGAATTTTTTCCAGTTTGACTCGGATTATCATTTTGATGCAGTTTATCAATTTTCTTGGTATAACACTAACTGAAATAAGCAAAATGTTCTACTCTCTTTGTATTGTTAAACGATCTTAAATTTCATTTTCAAGTTTGCCTCGAGTAAATATCTATGCAGTCTGTATTGGGAAAATGTCCAAATTTACCTTTTTGCTTTCAGATATTGTTCACATTTAATCTCCGTTATATTATTCGGCCAAATTTATTCCTATTATTATATTAACCGGTCAAATTTATAATTATCATCAGCAATCTTTTAAAATTTACCCCTTTTCCCGTTATGTAACCTAGAATCTCTCAAATCACCATAGTTAAGTCACTTATTCTTCTTCTCGATCCACTATTTTTAAAATAGTTGACATTTACATGATTTCTTAATTGGAAAAAATTAGAGAAAGAAACATTAAGGTGATTAGTAAATAAAGCATAGTAAATTGAAGAATCTGAATTAGGTTGCTCGTCTAAATTTTAAAAATATTTACAATACCCCAACTTTAATAAATTTGTTTCACTAAAGGTATGGAGACTTTGCAAGTATTAGTGATAAAAGTTGAAACTCCTCGGAGCTTTGCATTGTCGAATTCAATTTTGCTTTAATTAAATGCCTACACATTATGCACTCTTAAGTTAATCTATTGTACTCTATACTAACTAGACAATTACAAAATATATTCGAATATACATGTATATACATGATGAGCAGACGCATATAATGCATAACAAATAGATCCTTTGAATTATGCAGTGTGTATATGATTGAAAAATTATAAAAATTTAAACAAATTCCAAACCATTATCACAAGAAGAGAAGTGGGTGCAATGATAATCAAAGATATATATGAATAATTTGTATAGTTTAGTACCTTTAATATTCGCATTAACAGTAATTTCTAAAACGTGGATCAAGAGAAGAACAAGTGAATTAAATAAAAGGGATTTGAGATATAGTGTGATTGTGTGCTAGTTAATCCACGATCTTTTACAATAATTGGTGTCAGAGCAAGGTTCGAGTTTCTGCATATAATCTAGGACTCACATGTCTCCATCATCTTCAACAAAGTACAAAGTAGAGAAATTCGATGAGGTTCTAGTTTCAGTCTATGGAAAATTGTAATGAAATCGTCACTAGTATTACAAGGGTTATGAAAGTCAATTGATGAGGATTTTCCTAAAGAGATAAAGAAGGCAGACCTGAAGGAGAGGGCTTCAGTGGCGGAGCTACAATGCTCCAAGGGTGGTCAGGCGCACACCTTCGTCGAAAAATTACTATATATATAAGTAAAATTTTGTTTCTATATAAACATATATATCATGATTTGCACACCCTTGACACAACTGAGCGATGTATCCTAGCAGTGAGGGGTGTGCAAACTATTTCAAGGGACGCGGGTTTGAGTCTCAGTGAGCGCGATTTTACAGCATAATTGTTTTTGTTGAAAAAATAACAAAACAGTCAAGTGCAAACATTGCCTCAAGGGAGGCCTAAGGTAAGGCAAAGGAAGCCATTGCCTTAAGCCTCCAAAATATTAAAGGCCTCATTTTAAAATACTATATGTCAAATATATTTTATGTAATTATCACTAATAAAATACTTTAAAAGTTTTAATTAAGTTATATAGTTGAGTGATAAATGACGATAAAGTTTTCACTTATTTAATTAATAATGAACGTTATCATATTTAATTTTTTCTCCTCTATGTACAATCATTTTTTTTATGTTTCTAATGATTTCACTTTTTAGTTTTAACTCAAGTTTCTCTGAATTGGTTATTTCTTTTCACCATAGTTTACTGATCCATCCATTAGAATGCAATTACTTTTTGTTTATCTTTTTAAGAGAAATCCCAAATGCAACGGGGCACAAGGTTTGAAAGTCGATAGATTATCGTCGTGCCTCCTCTACCTTCTTCCACTTAATTAATGTCATATTTTTATTTACGACAAAATTCCAAATTGTGACGTATATGTAATTCATCACGCGTTGTATAGTTACCACTAGGCCAAAGTCCTAAGAATTTGCTTTGTATCTCATTATTATATTGATTTACAAAAGAAATTTAAGGGCCATTTAATATATTTTGGCTTTAGGCCTCAAAATCCGTTCAGCCGCCCGCCTCACCTTTTCCTTTTGCAAAAATAAGAGTGCCTACCCAATTCCCAAATCCCAATAGGTTTTGACTTATATTTTTATTATTTTATAAAATAAATATTAAAAGCCATTGCCAAATACATACTAAATCTAACTTTATTAAAATACTAGTGGTACCCATCCAGCTGTGTAGGAGCTACTTAGAGATATCGTGGTGAGCTGTATTATTTGATCTGGTTCATATCACATGGAGTTCCCATATCCTATTTATCTATCCTTGTCTATTTATTTCTTTTCAAATATATGTTGTTCATTTGAGACAGTCTACTCTTGTTAGATGCTCGTGATGTTGTGAAACTAGGTTTTGGGAGTTTATAAGACAATTGTGGTCGTGTTTGGACCCTATTTTAGACTTATGTATTGTCATGACCCGAAATTTCCACCATTGGGACCGTGAGGGCGCTTAACATTTCACTTGCTAGGCAAGCCAACGTTAGAGAACCGTTAAGCCACTAGTTATTCAATTTCAATAAATAAACTCAATTAAGTCAAAATAAAATAAAACCAAGTGCGGAATAACATAAATGCCCATAATATCTACTACAATCTGGATCTGGAGTCACAATACACGAGCTTCTAGGATTTTCTACAAACAGAGTCTAAAAGAAATACAACTGTTTGAACGAAAAGAAACAGTAAAATAGGAAAAATAGAAGGGGATTTCAAGGTCTGCGGACGCCAGTAGATCTACCTCGAGTCTCCAATGAGAAAATCCAAGTTGCTACGCCTCACGAACAGCTAGGGACGGTACCAAAGTCTGCACAGGAAGTGCAGTGTGTAGTATGAGTACAACCGACTCCATGTACTCTGTAAGTGTCGAGCCTAACCTCGACGAAATAGTGACGAGGCTATAACAAGACACCCACATAATAAACCTGTGTATATAACAATTTATGTACAAGATAACAACAAATAAAAGCTAAACATGTACTATTGGGAGAGGCACATGCTAAAGGGGGATACAAGATACGAGAAATACAGCGGAAATGATAACCAGCACATTCAATATAACTTTAACCAGTAAAAACAATTAAGCACAATGAAGAAAATTACACGGCATCACCCTTCGTGCTTTTGCTCTCAAACTCACAATGAAACAAGAATACTGCACGTCATCACCCTTCGTGCTTTTACTCTCACTCTCAGTATAAATCAATAGGTACGACACGACATCACCCTTCATGCATTAACTCTCATAACATGACATGACATCACCCTTCACTCATAATATGGCATGACATCACCCTTTGTGCATTGATACTCACATACGACACATTATCACCTGTCGTGCAATAACTCTCTCCCTTACCATATAACAATGAACCAGTAACATCAGGGAGATAGAATAACAAGAAGAAGACTTACGTCAATAATGGTTCCACAATACAAATCTCACTTTTAGGAACAATACTCAATTATCACAAAAGCCCATAAACGTGGTAAGAACGATCAATTTAATAAGTAACTAGTCTAAGAATGGATAACATGATCAAAGTAAGCGATAAATTACAAGGAATAAGTCCCACCCACATGCTTTAACCCGACAACAACGCATAAGTACTTGTCACCTCACATATACATTATACCCAGCATCTAAACATGTAGAAAATAGACAAACAAATCCTAATTCCTCAAGTCAGGTTTAACCACGACACTTACCTCGCTCCAAGGATCAATTCAAAGCTCAACCACATCTTTTCCTTTCAAACAAGCCTCCGAACCTATAGAATCTAGAAAATTACCAACCAAACGATTCAAATTAAGCCTTCAGAACTACCCACGATTGCAAAGGATTCAATTTAAGTAATTATTAAAAAATTAAACAAAAGTCAACTCCCGGGCTCGCTTGGTCCAAACTCAAAATTCTGACCAAAACCCCATTACCCATTCACCCCTGGGCCTGGTTATGTAATTTGTTTTGGAATCCAACCTCAATTTGAGGTCTAAATCTCAATTTTATAAAAATCCCTAATTCTACCCAAACCCCCAATTTTCACCATGAAAGCACTAGATTTTAGGTTGAAATCTTAGGAAATGTAGTGAAATATTGAAAGAAAATGGATTAGAATCTGTATACGGCTAAAATCGGAGAGTCCAATTTTATGATCACTATAGCATTCTGTAGCCTGTCTTCAGAGGGCTCGAGGCACAGCTCGAGGTTCGACACCGAGGAAGCATATCGAGGATCCATCGCACTCGACCTCGGAGCGGTATAAATCGGAGACCATCATGGAAAAACAGAAAATTCCCAAAAGGCTTGTGGTTAAGGCTGACCAAGTTTGCAAGAATAGTACAAGTCTGTACTGTGGCATTAAATAGCTGTACCCGTTGTTTATCTTTGTAATAATTACACATGTACTATGTTGGGATTCCCCCTTATATATAAAGGGGACCCTTGTCATTTTGTAAGAGACATGATATTCAATACAAGAACAAGAACATTCTCTGCTCTCTAATTCAAACATTCTCTACAATTGTTCCATTGATTTATTGCCTTTCATTTATTGTGTTCATTAATTGTCCTTCATTTATTGCTCATTATTGGTCATAAAGAGGCCATCTTCGAGGCCTTCAATACTATTGCATCTTCATCGACCGCCCTCTGTCAAGCCCTCGACTCAACCTCGAGGCCCTATTTCGACTAAGCTTGAGACCCCGTCTCTTAACTGCTCGGTTTGCACAATTTCATTATCCTTTGCTCTTATCTCATTTTTCTTAGCTCTCACTTAGTATCTATTGCCTAAACAACAAATATTGAAATAGATCACGTATTTTTAGAATCACAAAATTAAATATAATTGTAATTACCCTTTTCACGGTAAACAGTTTGGCGCCCACCGTGGGGCTAAAAATAATAATGATTGTTTTAGTGCTGGTTTTCTAAAAACACAAGTTATTCTTTACACTTTTTCTTGTCCAAGAATCTTTAATTTCAGGTCAGAAAATGTCTAACTCAGTGAATGCACACGAAAACAACGGTCCTGAGGATCATGGAGAAAAAGGCGCAGCTACTTCAGGTGCCGGTGTACCACCGCAAAACCTTGAAGGGGCACCAGTGGAACTCCCCGTTGATGAAGGCTCACGCAACACTCAACATGTCGATGTAAGCTCTCATACAGATGAAAATGTGCGAGAAGGAGACCAGCCTGAAGCACAGAGAGCCCCTGCTCAAAGAGAAAGAGAAGTTAGCCTTCATGTCATTTTTGAGATGTTGCAAGCACAACAAGTGGCTATTGCTCAGATACAAAGCCATCAAAGAACTCCAAGCACAGCGCTACCAGAAACGGCTCCTCGAGTCGAACATGCACTAGGGTTGGCTATTATGAAGATGCTCGAAGACCTCACAAATAGGATTGAATCAGGCGAAAAGAAGATAGAAGCTAACGACAAAAAAGTGGAGACCTATAACTTGAGGGTCGATCAGATCCCGGGCGCACCACCGATTCTGAAGGGTGTGGATTAAAAAAAGTTCGTACAAAAGCCGTTCCCATCAAGTGCGGCCCCGAAGCCCATCCCGAAGAAATTCGGAATGCCCGATCTCATGAAGCACAATGGGACCTCGGACCTCAATGAGCACATTACGGTTACACTTGTGCTGTGAAGGGGAACGACCTAAAAGATGACGAGATTGAATCCGTCTTGTTGAAAAACTTTGGAGAAACGCTGTCCAAAGGGGCCATGATGTGGTATCATATTTTCCCCCAGACTCAATAGATTCGTTTGCCATGATGGCAGACTCTTTTGTGAAGGCACATGCTGGTGCCATCAAGGTCGCTATGAGGAAGTCTGACGTCTTCAAAATCAAACAAAGAGAGAATGATATGTTAAGGGAGTTCGTATCCCACTTCCAATTGGAACAGATGGAATTACCACCGGTCTCCGATGATTGGGCAGTACAAGCCTTCGCTCAGGGGTTGAATGAACGAAGTTCGATAGCTTCAAAGCAGTTGAAGAAAAACTTAATCGAGTATCCACCGTAGTTTAGAAGGATATACACATTAGGTATCAATCAAAGATCAGAGTAGAGGATGACCAATTAGAAGCCCCCTTGGGCTCGTTGTATCCCAGCAGGCTCATAGCAAAGGAATCTAGGCTTCCAGAAAGACAGCCGATGCCAAGCAAAGAAAGGTATCAACCATATAGAAAATCGGAGAAATATCCCGAGGCGTAACATACCTCAAAGTGACCAAAGGATGGATCGAGGCCAGAACCCTCAGGGTCTCGTGAACAAAGCAGGGTTCGATAGGAACACAGGGCCGGTAGAGGCACCCCGGCTATCTGAGTACAACTTCAACATTGATGTGTCAGACATCGTATCAGCCATAGGTAAAATCAAGGACACCAGATGGCCAAGACCCGTACTATCATATCCTTCACAAAGGAACCCTAAATCGAGATCCTTCACAAATTAGAGAAGAGGTGGCCCGACTGATTAGCAAAGGGCACCTTCGAGAGTTCCTCGACCGAGGTAAAAACCAATTTCGGGAAAGAGAGGCGAATAGGAAAAAATGAAACAGAAGAACCACGGCACGTCATCCACATGATTATTCATGGAGTCGATGTCCCTCAGGGACGCATTTTCAAGAAAACAAATTATCCATCACCAGGGAAAAGCGAACTTGGAGCTACATACCTGAAGACGCTCTTTCATTCAGTGAAGAGGACATCGAGACCTTGTCTCAACCTCATAATGATGCACTGGTAATTTCTTTTCTTTTGAATAAATTTCAAATTAAACGTGTGCTCGTGGATCTAGGTAGCTTGGCCAACATCATTAGGTCGAGGGTGGTAGAGAAACTCAGATTGCTCGACCAAATCGTGCCCGCCTCTCGAGTCCTCAACGGATTCAATATGGTGAGCGAGACAACGAAAGGGGGGATCATCCTCCCAGTCAACGTGGCCGGTACAATTCAAGATACCAAGTTGCATGTCATCGAAGGTGACATGAGATACAATGCATTGCTTGGAAGGCCATGGATTCACATTATGAGGGCGGTGCCATCATCCCTTCATCAAATGATGAAGTTTCATACGAAGGATGGAGTAAAAATAGTGTACGGAGAGCAGCACGCAGAAAAAGAAATGTTCGTAATACACGATGCGGCACCAACGCCGACACCTTCTACATCGAAGGAGCCAAAAAACAAGCAAACAACCGAGTATAAATCATAAACTACTTCCTCAAATGAACTAATTAAGGACCGTGCCACGTCCTCCAAACGAGTAACTGAAGCATATTGAGGCTTGAACGCACCATAATTGAGGTACAATCCTCTCCCTCTTTCCTTCACATTTACACTAACCCATGTGCAGGTGTTCGATTGAAAGGAATCGAAGCACCCTCCAGCTCGAAGGCCTTAGGTTTTAAAGCATGCGTTGCGCTCTTTTAAACCTCAAATACTGAGGGCCTCGATAGGAGAACGATGTATATGACCAAACGATCGAATGAACCGTGTCCACATAGAATAATCGAACCCTTGATGGTGAAAAATGTATACTTGTACCAAGTAATCGAAGGAGAATCTTTTATCATCAAAACACTTCGCGCGTCAAAACAAAAGTTTGCTATTTTCACAAGAGACGGCCCCAAGGCCAGAAATTTCCCGGACACTCGGGGACTGACACTGTAAACTCGAAGCCATAAGACCTCAGGGCCGGAAATTTAAAACTCATAAGACCTCCATGAGGAACCAATATAAGCACTCTATGAGGCACCGATGTAAGCCCTCCATGAGGAAATATCACCGATGTACGCCCTCCTTGAGGCAATATCACCGATGTAAGCCCTCCACGAGGAAATATCAACAACATAAGCCCTCCATGAGGCAATATCGACAACATACGCCCTCCATGAGGCAATATTAACAATATAAGACCTCAACGAGGCATGCTCAAACTTGTAATCCATCAATGAGGCAACATCAAATTTGTAAGACCTTAAAACCTCAGGGCTGGCAACTTCGAGCTCATATGCCCTCCATGAGGCACCAACGTAAGCCTTCCATGAGGCAACACCAACAATATAAGCTCTCTACAAGGAAATATCAACAATATAAGCCCTCCATGAGGCATCGATTTAAGCCCTCCATGAGGCAATATCAAAACTATAAGACCTCCAGCAAGGCATGTACAAACTTGTAAGACCTTAAAAAGGCATAATCCCGATATCAAATTCAAGGCCATATATCGAACTTGTAAGATGCCTAAAAAGGCATACCCTCGATATAGACGCTGAGGCTATCTCACTCGGGGACTAAGAGGCTACGGCCAAATACAATGACCACCGTCATAAGGCTCCGGCCAAACTAACACGACTCGGAGACGTCTGACTGTCGCCATAAAATCACAGGCCTCCAATTACTTTGAAAGTACTTCGAAAAGAACCGGTTAAAGGTCGTACCGACCCAACGCGTAAGAGCCCAAGTCACCAGCCACATTAAAGGTCGTACCGACCCAGTGCGTAAGAGCCCAAGTTGCCAGCTATATCAAAGGGCGTACCGACCCAATGCATAAGAGCCTAAGCGCCAGCCTAAAGAGCCTCAGGGCCAATTTAAAAAACCTAAGGGTCGATGAGTTCGAGTCGAAACCCGACTCGAAGACTGAACCCTAAATGGTTAACCATATTAGAGGTCGTACCGACCCAGTGCGTAAGAGCCCAAGTCGCCAGCCATATCAAAGGGCGTACCGACCTAATGCGTAAGAGCCTGAGCGCCAGCCTAAAGAGCCTCAGCGCCATTTTATAACCCCAAGGGTTTCATTTCGAAGTCCAATTCATCGGGCTAATTATTGACAAGCAAATCAGAAATACCAAAGAATATTTTTTATATATATGTATTACAAATATACATTTACAATGCTCCCACAGGAGTTTTATACAAAGTACAAGAAAGAAAAATCTAGTCCATTCTCGGGACCAGCTCCCTCGACGGCCCCTCGGACCAGCTCCCATGACGGCCTTCAAGTATCAGCATCGACTCTAGAGGAAACGAAAAACTTGGCGTCGATCTCATCCACCTTGGCCTGCTTTATCTCTTCCGAGAGATCAAAGCCCCTACAATGAATCTCCTCGAGGGTCTCTCTCTGAGATCTACATTGGGTATACTTATTACTCCTCCTCTCTCTATCAAAGGCTCCCCTCAGCTCATCCCGAGCATCAAAAACATCTTTAAATAAACGACCACTTTCTTATCGGCCTTTGATTGAACTTCTTCAGCTTCAGCCCGGGCGTCCATGACCTCGGACTTCATCTTCAAAAGATCAATCTCGAGCTTGGCAATCCTGCTCGTCTAAATCGATCTACTTTCTCAAGCATTGTGAAGTTGTACCTCGAGGGCAGAATCCTTGGTAAAAGCATTCCTTTGGGCCGCAACATGAACACCTATCTGCGCCTTCAACGCATTGCATTCGGAATTGACCCGTCCGACTTCGCCTCGAAGGCATTCCAACGCTTCTGTTTTTCTCTGCAGCTGAAGAACCGAAACATTAGTTCTCAAAGACAGGAAATGAAGCATGTACTACCTCAACATAAGGATTACCTGTTGCTCTAGATTGCCTTCGTAGTTTTGACTTCGGTGCATCTCCGATCGAAGGTGTATCAACTTTTTTGTTTTCTTATTGCAAAGAAGCCTGAGAGATTTCTCCTTTCCCAAAGCTTCCCGCAACTTGGTGTCACAACGGAGCAACTCAAACTTGAGCTTGTCAAAGGCCTATGAAAGAGAAACTTCAATTCAAAAAGATGAAAATACAAATCTAAGAAGCCGACAAAGTCAACCAAAACTCACTACGAAACAGAGACTCTGAGCCTCCTCAAGAGTTGAGTGTGCATCTACTGGCCTCGTCCCATTGGCCCCAGTTGAACCGCTCTCGATAGGGATATGATCGCTCGAGAATCCACTTGATTTAGGCGGCCCTTGGCCCCGAGCGTCCCTCGAAGTGCTCCTTCCCTCTCGTGGAACCTCTCCCTCGAGGCTAGAGGTCTCAGGCCCAGCAGGATCGATAACCTCGGGAGGGCCCCTGGTTCGAAACCATAGATGAAAAACCATCCTCCCAAGGAGAGCTGATGTCTACAGAATGACCAACGTATATGAGGTACTCTTCAGAAGTGGTGTCTCCTTTGTGTCTCCGGGCAGACCCCGCCTCATTGAGAATGTCCTCATCTATGAGGACCTTTTCTGCTTATTATCCTTCCTCAGCTCCGAAGCCAACGGTCCTTCCCCCTCATCGAAGGGGAACGATCTCACCTCAGAGAATCCACCAACGCCTGCGGTGGCGGAGATAATACACATAAAATAAATCATTCCTCAAAAGGCAATCACATGGCTCATACAGTGGTGCTTTGCTTCCCATCTGCCCTTCGACATGTCTCGCCACTTGCGTTCATTGTAGGTCAAGGAAGATGCCAACCTCCGAGTCTATTCCGCAAGATCGGGGATCTCTTCCGGCATCCACGGGACCGGTGAGAAAAAAAAAAGAAAACATTCTTATAAATCATCAAGAGCAAAGGGCACTAAGGTACGACGTAGTATTTACGTTTGAAGTTCCATTTTTTGGGGAACAGCAGGAATTCCGCAGGAATGATGTCGACGGTCCTCACTTGGAAAAATTGACTCATCCATCCTCGGTTCCGGTCCTCATCATCACTGGAAATAAAAGTCTTGGAGGATCGGCGTCATAATGCAATTAGGCCTTGAGAATGCAGAGGGCGATATAATCTGATAAGGTGGCTAAGGGTAAACTCGAGTTCATCCTTTTCAGTAAAGCACCTCATCATCAGCACTATCCGCCAGAAGGACGGATGAATTTGATCCAGAATGAGTCGATACCTTCTGCAGAATTCGAGCACAAAGCGGTCGAGGGGGACCATTGTAAATGGGTACGTATACACATTCAGGAATCCCCCTGCATGGGCCATAATATCCTCTTCTCGGGAAGGTATCTGCAGCATCACATTTTCTCCCCATCCATAATCTCTCCTCACGGCCTCGAGGTGATTCTCCTCTATCGATCGAATAAAACTCGGTGCATGTTCTCGATGGCCGGAGCATCGAAGGGTTTCTCTAGTGCAAAGTCTTTCTTCAAAGCAAAACAACTCGAGGTTAACTCGCCGTATGCTGGCGGTGTACCACTGACCGGGAAAGAAACAGAGGTAGATTTTCCCTCTTCTTGGTGAGCGGATTTGGGCACGACAACCATAAAAATTTGAACAAATATAAAGAGGAAGAAAGCTCAAGTAGTTTCACAATCTGAGAAAAGGAAGAGAACGTTAAAGAGAAAACTGGTTTTGCAAAGTTGCAAGACCTAAACTGAAGAAGAAGTGAGTGTGTATATATATAGAACAAACGTCGGCTATTCACCCACTTTAACGGCCAATTAATTCTGACAAGGTTGTTATAGTTTTTGGGGAAGTGTACTGGCAGGGCCACCTCGGTCACTTCATGGTCGTGTTATATAAACAATTCTATCATGCATCGTTCGAGGGATCGAAACTACCATGTCAACCTAGCCTTGAGAAGGTGTCTGATCCCGAGGATCTCTGTCACTACAAGAACGGGCTCCAAAGATCTAAATTCAGAGCTCGAAGGTCGACTTTCGCATAAGCATTGTAGGGAAAAGTTTGAAAAATATGAAACGGAGAGATCTTTTTTATTCCAAAAAATGTATTTACAAGGGTATTTTACAAAGATCCCCCGAGGGTCTCATGTACAAAAAAGGGAAAAAGCAAAACAGTAGGTAAATCTACTCTTCGCCTTCACTTCTGCCCGAGCCGCTTCCAGAGCCCTCATCCGAAGTAGTTGAATTATTCGATTCTTCCTCCAAGGCCCTGGCTTCTTCAATCTTGGCAGAGAGATCGGCACCTTTAGCACTCTCTTCCTCGAAGGCTTGCCTTCTTGATTGAAAGCGAGCATGTGCAACTGCCCGAGCCAGTTTTATCTCGGCCTTCTCGGATATCTCCCTGGCCCGATCATTTGCGACGGCAGCATCCCTTTTGTACGAAGAGACAAATTCATTGGCCTCAGACTTGGCCACAGATAATGTAGCAGCCTCCTCCTGAGCACTTCGAAGAAGGTCTTGAATTGAGGATAGCTTCTCCCGACGCATGTCCCTCTTCGAAGCCACGACATCATTCAACCGCGTCAGCTCAAGGATTTCAGTGCCCTTGGCCACAACATCCTCTCGGTGCCCCACGAGGGCATCCCTTCGCCTAATCTGAAAGATGCAGAAGATGAGCTAATCAACACCAAGTATGGCAATGAAATATAGGATTATGGGTACCAGAGTACCTGCTCGATGAATTCGACCCTCTCTTGGAGCGCCCTCTCCGAGCCTGCCCGGAGGTTGGTCAACTCCTCCTCTTTTCGGGCGCATAGAGCCTCCAATTGACTCCGATTTAATATTATCAAGCTCCTCTCCACGATGATTCAACTCATCTTCTTGGAGAAGGCTTGGTCATACAACTTCTTGACCTACAGCACAAAGGAAAAAAGTTAGAAAAGCAAGAGTAGAATTCAAAGCATAGAATATTATATCAAGAAGGTCACCTGCTTTTGAAGCCTCTCGGCCTCCTCGAGAGAAACGAGGGCATCTATATCGGTCTCCTCCTCAACACTTTCAAAATAATCTCTGAATGCATCATCGTCTCCCTGAGAGGTCCCCAAACCGGGGGCATTCCTGTCCCGGGCATCTCGTATCTCCCTGGAGAGAAGGACGGGCCCGATTGAAACCCTCTTGCAGCATCAACCTCCATCGGGGCTTCCTCTCGACCTCGAAAAGCTACAGAAGCAAGCCCTCCGAGCTCACCAACACAGACTGTGCCATGTCCGACGAGCGGCTCGGGGACTGCACTCAAACCCTCCTCGAGGGTCTCCTCGACTCGAGGCAGGTCCGTATCGGCCACCTCCAACTCAACAGCCGTCCACCTAGAAACTTTTGAACCAACGCTTTGTCTTACCCCTTGTACCAAAGGGCAGGTATCATCATCTTCTTCCTCGACCCTAAGACTCTCAGCGGCCATCGAGGTAAGGATGGTAGCGTTGGTCTTGGGCTTCCGAGCCTTTGCTTTTTTGGATTTTGGAGACGCCGCCGAAGTCTCCTTCTTCATTTTCTTATCCATGACGGCCTTCGAAGCCTCGTCCTCACCAAGATGAGGCGGTCTCATCGACATGCCTTCCCCAAGGCCTGCAGAGGCATGATGTATCAAACTCACCACCATAGGGAGTACTTACAAAGAATGAGGAAATGACAACAATGAGAGCGTACCATGGTTCTTGGCCAGCCACCGTGTTTTGGCCAAGTCACACCAGATGCACTTGTTGTATGAGAGGGCGGAGTCCAAAAGTTTGATCCATCCCGGGGAACCAAATGGTGGCTACACAATTAGTAGAAAATCAATCAAAAGAAAAGGAGCTCGGATCGGAAGAATAAATGATAAAACATACTCAATATGGAGATACTTACGCTTCATGTTCCATTCTTCCGGGAATGGCATTCTATCAACATGGATGATGTTCGAGGTTCTGACTCTAACAAATCGGCTCATCCATCCCCGGTCTTTATCTTCGCCGATGCAGGCGAAGAATGCCTTGGCAGATCGACGGTGCAGTTTAATTAGACCCCCTCGGAAGTGATCGAAGGTGAAAGTCATTCCCTCGACCATGTTGGCAATGTATCGAATCATATATACAATCCTCCAGAAAGAAGGATAAATCTGACCGAGCGTCACTCGGTATTGACTATAGAAGTCAAGAATCACCGAGTCTATTGGTGGAGAAGAAGAATCTACGGGGCCTAAAGTCAAGGGGTATGTATATACGTTAAGAAAGCCAGCTTTATGCGTGACTATGCTTTCTTCAGCTGTGGGGATTTCTACTTGCGCCGCCTCCCCCCAATGGAAATCTAGTTTTACCCTCTCTATATCGGTTACTACACTTATATACCGAGACATGGGCTCGCATCGGCCCGATGTAGAAGGGGGTTTTTCAATGGTAAAATCCGAGATGGTGTCGAAGGGGCCAGGGATGCACTGTTCGATACTAGGGGGAGTTCTTGATTTTACCTTACGGGCATGATGAAGAAGTGACTCCCTCTTTTTGAGGTACCATTTTGGAAGTTTTTGCCATAATTGCAACTGAGTTTTAAAGAAAGAAGATGAAGAAGCAAGCGCAAGAAGAGGGTGAAAGTAGAAAACAGTTAGTAAAATTTTGAAGACTTGAAGATGTTGTAAAATTGTGAAAAGGCAAACGATTGAAATATTTATAGAAGCCATTTGGGCACGTTTGGGAAGCGAAAAGGTCTAACCAATAGCGGTTCGTGGGCTTCTCGAGAATCGTGCTGACAGTGACCTCTGCCAGCCTTTCTGTCGCGTCATTTAATGTTCTGGTGAGGCTGATGTCATAATCAGGATATTGAAGAAGCAAGAATTCAAATAGTTTTTTGTCTTTTCATTCCAAGAAACACAGGGACTATCTGTATAAAGCTAAAATCGGAGTCCGATTTTATGATCACTATAGCATTCCGTAGCCTGTCTTCAGAAGGCACGAGGCACATCTCGAGGTTCAACACCGAAGAAGCATATCGAGGATCCCCCGCAATCGACCTCGGAGCGGTATAAATCGGGGACCATCATGAAAAAGTGGGAAATTCCCAAAATTCACATGGTTAAGGCTGACCAAGTCTGCAAGAATAGTACAAGTCCGTACCATGGCATTAAATGGCTATACTAGTTGTTTATCTTTGTAATAATTACATATGTACTATGTTGGGATTCCCCCTCCTATATAAAGGGGACCCTTTTCGTTTTGTAAGAGACATGATATTCAATACAAGAACAAGAACATTCTCTGCTCTCTAATTCAAACATTCTCTACAATTGTTCTATTGATTTATTGCCTTTCATTTATTGTCGTTCATTTATTGCTCATTATTGGTCATAAATAGGCCATATTCGAGTCCTTCAATACTATTGCATCTTCATCGACCGCCCTCTATCAAGCCCTCGACTCGACCTCGAGGCCCTATTTCGATCAAGCTCGAGACCCCATCTCTTAATTGCTCGGTTTGTACAATTTCATTATCCTTTGCTCTTATCTCATTTTTCTTAGCTCTCACTTAGAATCTATTACCTAAACAACTAGTATTGAAATAGATCACGTATTTTTAGAACCACAAAATCATATATAATTGTAATTACCATTTTCACAGTAAACAGAATCACTTAACAATAATTTGGTGAAAAAGGGTGCTTGGGAAAATCACCTTTAGGGTTTTCTTGTTTCGAACATTTGAAGAATGAAAAAAATCCTGTCTAACTCCTATTTGATCAGACGCAGATGTCTCATTTCCGACCTGGGTGCGAACCTCGCAAGTGCGAACCCCACAAATGTGAAAAAAGAGTCGTAAAAGCGAAGCCCTCCCATTTCTGATGTCATCGCATTTGCGATGATTTGTTCGCAAATGCGAACAATGATCTTCAGCAACTGCGACCAAATTGATCGCAAATGCGATCAAGCCTACCCCAGACCCACTTTGCAAAAGTGAAATATTGTTTGCAAATGCGAACTCTGGCCTCCTGGAAATTGCGACCTCATGATCACAAATACGAACTCATCTGACCCAGGTACTTTTCGCAAATGCGAGCCTGGCAGGATTTGGGAATGTTCGCAAATGCGAACATTGATCTCGCAAATGCAAGATCAGATACCAGTTACGAGAAATTGCAGAACACCAGCTGAGTTCTAAGTCTAAACCACTCTGTAACCTATCCGAAACTTACCCGAGCCCTCGGGGCTCCAAACCAAACATGCAGACAAGTCCAAAAATATCATACAAACTTGCTCGTGCAATCAAATCGCTAAAATAACACCTAGAACTACGAATTTAGCATCAAATCAAAGGAATTTTTCCAAGAAACCTCATGAACTTCTATTTTCACAACCGGACGTCCAAATCATGTCAAACCAACTTCGTTTCTCATCACAAGTCATAAATATATTATTGGACCTGTACCGAGTTCTGGAACTAATATCAAAGTCAAACATTGTTCAAACTTTCAAAGTCATTAAGCTTTTAAACTTTCAAATTTCAATAAAGTGTGATAACTCAGGCTATGGACTTCCGAATTCAATTCCGGACATACGCCTAAGTCTCAAATCATAATATGGACCCACTGAGACCGTCAAAATATGAATCCTGGTTCATTTTTTCAAAACGTTGACCGAAGTCAACTCAAATGGATTTTAAGGCAAAAATTTCATATTTTCTCAGTTTTTAACATAAAAGCTTTTCTCGAAAAACACTCGGACTGTGCACGAAAATAAATGGGGGATAATATGAGGTATTTAAGGCTTCAAAGCACAGAATTAGGTTCTAAAACATAAGATAACCTATCGGGTCATCACATATATTTATGATATTGGTTTGGGACTTATTCTTCTTTCTAATTTAGATATCATGACTTCGTTAATGACTTAATAATTTTCTTCCATAATTATTGTTGAGTGTTGGATTGCCTAGCAAGCAGGTTAGATGTTATCATGGTCTTTGGTGGATTTTTCGGTAGTGACAAAAAATCATCTTTTGTTATAGTAGCGAAGATCTGGTTGACTCGACTTTTTGCAGTTTTATGAGTTTAGATTTCTATTTTTACCAATATATATATATGTTAAATAAAGGGTATTTTTAATTCTAAAAATAATATTAGTGGCAATAGTGAAGAAGGGACATTTTTAATCCTAAGAACAACGTTAGTTATGATCCAATAGGTGAAAGGATTCATTCTAAAGACATTTCTAATAGATTAAAAGCATTTTTACCCTTTAAACTATATTTCAGGATAAAAAATTTGAGGTAATATCCATGTAACTACCGATCGGTCGTTTTGCTTCCTAGAATTCCGTTTCCCTAAATCAGGCTTTCCATACATGCTTTTACTGTTTTATGACTTGCGGGGATGGTCAGTTAAGAGTTTGGAAGGATTCAGGTTGAAACCGGAACACTTGGTTCCTTAAGGTTGGCCTAAAAGGCCAAGTTTGACTTTGGTCAATATTTTGAGTAAACGACCTTGGAATCGGGATTTGATAGTTCCAATAGGTTTGTATGATGATTTCGGATTTGGGCGTATGTTCGGATCGGGTTTCGGATGACTCGTGAGCGTTTCGGCATCTAATATCAAAAGTCGGTTCTTGAAGTTCTTTAAATTTGGTTTGGAATGGGTTTTGGTGATATCGAGGTCCAAACAAAAATCCAAGATCGGGAATAGTTCCGTAATGTCATTTAAGACTTGCACGCAAAATTTGGTGTCATTTCGAGTAGTGTAAGTACGTTTAGGCGCATTGGAAGTAAATTGAAGAACTTGAAGTTCTTAAGTTTGATTCAATTGGTTTTGGGGTGAGATTCTTAGTTTTAATGTTGTTTCGGGCATTCCGAGAGTTTGAGCGAGTCCGTTTTATGATTGCAAACTTGTTGATATGTTTGAACGGGACCTCCGGGGGCCCCGGGTGCCATTCAGACGATGTGCGAGTTGAAATTGAAATTCAAAAGGGTTGCTGGTTTGCCCGCACCTGCGATCCTTTTTCCGCAGGTGCGAGCCAAGCCCCAGCAGATGCAATCCAAGGATGGACAACGAGGTTCTGCAGATGCAGCTCCTTCTACGTAGAAGCGAGACTGCAGAAGCGGGAGCCCGTCTGCAAATGTGGCCCCAGCCTGCCCAGCAAATTCCGCAGAAGCGGACATATGGTCCGCAGAAGCGGATCTCTGTAGGTGCGAAAATTGCTGGGGCAGTGAAGTTCATTCAATACGGGACTTAAGCCATTTCTCACTCTTTGGGCGATTATTGGAGCTTCTTGAGAGGGATTCCCACCTAGCTTTTGGAGGTAAGTAATTTCTAACTATTATGAGTTTACTATGTAGATTATGGGTAGAATCCAACATGAAAATTGGTAGAAATCATGAGTTTAGATGAAACACCTAGGGTTTGACAAAAATGAGATTTTACCACGAATTGGCCATGAAACTTAGTGAAAATTATATATTTATGTTCCTTAGGTTGTGGGTAATAACGTCCTTCAAACATTTCCGGAATCCGAGCATGTGGGCCCGTGGTGAATTTTAGGAATCTTGCAATTTGGATTTTGGAATCATTTTAATAGTGTAAATATGAACTTTTGAGAATATATTAATTAATTTATCTAATGTTTGGCTAGTTCCAAGTCGTTTGGCATCAATTTCGGAGGTGTGAGCGCAATCTTGAATTGGGAAGTAGGCTTTGAGACGAGGTAAGTCTCTTTTCTAACCTTGTAAGAGGGAAATTACCCCTCAGGTAAACTTAATTAATATGTGTTGTTGTTTGTGGGGGGGGGGCACGTATGCACGAAGTGACGAGAGTCCGTACATAGCTACTATTCCTGTTATGTCCGAGTAGTCTTAGGCTTACACCATATCTTGTTGATGTTGATATTGCTTTATGTGTATTGTTTTCCTTGGAAAAGGTAGAATGAAGTATGCTTATTAAATATTTCAAAAGGGATTGGAATTGAGGAAAATAACGGCATCTTAAAAGTTTTCATTTGAATGTCGTATTTTGAAAATAATGGGAAAGTACTATATTAATTTAAGAAATCCTTCTGTGTCGCGTCGTATGAATGATTCACGAGTGGGGTTATTCCTTAAACTTATGTTTGACCGCGTCGCATTTATTATTCGCGAGCGGGGTAATTCCTTAAATTTATGTTTGACCGCGTCACATGTATGATTCACGAGCGGGGGAAATGGATGCATCTATGGTTCGCACCGTTCGACCCTCGACAGTGTATAATTTATATTTATGTTGGATCAGGCCGAACGTCCTCGGTGGTATTGTATGTGACAATAGAACTGAAATTTTCTTTCATAATTATTATGGATTCATTGTTGTGTGATCATATGTTTTAAAGGAAGCAAGTGATTTAAGTTCTTAAATATGGTGATTTCTTGTCCAGTTAAATTATTCTTCTAACTCTTGTTGTTGTATACCATGATTAATTAGAATCTCATTTTATCATGTTATTGGCCTTAGTAAGTGTCGAAGTCGGCCCCTCGTCACAACTTCTTCGATGTTAGACTAGATACTTACTGGGTACATATTATTTATGTACTCATGCTACTCTTATGTACTTAACTGTACAGGATCTGAGGCAAGTGCATCTGGTTGCCAGTCCGGTGCGCAGAGTTGATCCTTATTCTGAGACTTCACGGTGAGCTGCCCTTCGAGCCATTCTACCGCAGTTGGAGTCTCTCCTATGCTTTATTTTTTCTGTCTATTTCTTTTCGGACAGTAGGGTAGTATTCTTTTGTATATTCTACTAGATTGCCCACATACTTGTGACACCAGGTCTTAGCACACACACTAGTAGACTTATGATGTTTTGGGTATTATTTACATGACTACGGTTTGCACTTATTGTTTTCGTTTAATCTTGTTACATTGGTCAATGTTTAAATATTTTCAGCTAATGTAGAATTTTATTCACTTATTAAATTACTCATACGTGAGATTTCTAGTTTAATTAGTGTTGGCTGGCCTAACAATGGTGTTAGGTGCCATCACGGCCTAATACGAAATTAGGTCATGACAACATGGTATCAGAGCTCTAGGTTCACGTAGGTCTCACAAGTTATGGGCAGGTCTAATAGAGTCTTGCGGATCGGTGCAGAGACGTCGGTACTTATCTTTGAGAGGCTGTAGGATGTTAGAAAACTACTCTTTATTCATCTCCTATCATGCAGTTGATGGTATACTAAGTTTCTTCCTTTAATTCTCTCACAGATGGTGAGGATGCGTACGATGAATGTTCTATACCCGGGAGAAGCTCCTCGCCCCTATTGCTAGAGGCCGAGGAAGAGGCTGGGGGAGGGCACCGGCCTGAGGTAGGGGATGAGGGCGTCCTAGAGCTTCCCTAGTAGCACCACCAGCAGATCCAGTGGAGGATCCCATTATTGAGGAGTAGGGAGAGGTACCTGCCGCAGAGCTAACCTCGGTAGATTTCATGACAGCACCGGGCATTCAGGAGGTCATGGGCCGTATGATAAAATTCATGGACACCATGACACATGTTGGTTTATTTCCAGCGGACCCAACCACATCTCAGGAAAGAGGGGGAGCACAGAACCCTACTGCTCAGGATCCTGGGCACGCTGCTGTAGTATATCAGACCCCGGGTATACTACCCATGGCCGGAGCCAAGCCAGTAGCAGCAACTGCGCCTGATCCTAGACCAGCTGTGGCCGGCGAGCCGTAAAAGCTTTTGGAAAGGTGGACTAGGCTTCACCCTCCGGTATTTGGGGGTCAGCCACACGAGGATCCTCAGGACTTCATTGACAAGTGCAAGGACAAACTGCATAACATGAGGATATTAAAGTCCCACGGGATTGATTTCACTACTTTCCAGCTGGAGGGCAGGGCCCGTAGGTGGTGGAAGTCTTATCTTCTTGGCAGGCCACCAGGTTCTCCTCCCATAAATTGGGACCAGTTTACACAACTTTTCTTGGATAGGTATAACCCACCCTTTCAGAGGGAAGAGTTGCAAGCTCAGTTCAAGCAGCTCGAGCAGGGTCAGATGTCAGTGACTGATTATGAGGCGTGATTCTCTGAGTTGTCTCGCCATGCACTTATGATACTTCCTATCGATGCAGAGATTTGTTGCGGGGTTGCACCCCACTATTCAGACTAGTATGGCCCGAGAGTTTGAGATGGGCACTGGTTATCAGCTAGTAGTGGAGATTGCTTGGAGGATTGAGGGCTACCGCCGGAGGGGTAGAGATCAGATGCATCAGGACAAGAGGAACCGTTTCTCTAGAGAGTTTTAAGGTTCTCAGGCCAGGGGAAGAGATCAGTTTGGGAGGGGCCATCCTAGTAGGCCCCCATATTCAGCACCACTACCTCCTCGGGGTGTTCCGGCGCGACCCTATTTCAGTTCCATGCCAGAGAGATCATACCGCCCACCAGCCTTCCAGGGTTCTCTTAGTGGGTATTCATGCCATCGGGGTCAAACTTAAGGGCAGAAGTCTATGGTACCGAGAGGTTGTTATGAGTGTGGAGATCCGGGTCACATGAAGAGATCATGTACCAAGCTTCGGGGTAAGGCAGTACAACCGGGTCAACAACCCATGATTTCAGCTCCTGCAGCTGCACCAGCCGTCCATCCACCCAGAGGCGGAGGGCAGGTGGGTAGGGGCCATCCTAGAGGTGGATTTCAGGCAGGTGGGGGCCAGTCAGGTGGTGCTCCAGCTAGATTCTATGCTTTTGTGGAAAGACCAGATGCAGTGGCCTTAGATGCCGTGATCACATGTATTATTTCTTTGCGGTAGGGATGCTTCGGTATTATTTGATCCAGGGTCTACCTAGATATTCCTCGTGAGTCCTTGGGTACTTCTGTTTATGTGTCCACTCTTATGGACGACTATGTGGTTGTGGATCAGATCTATTAGTCCTGTGTGATCACATTCTGTGGTTACGAGACTAGAGCTGACCTTATGTTACTTGATATGACCGACTTTGATTTCTTCCTGGGCATGGACTGGTTATCTCCATATCACACCATCCTTCATTTCCATGCCAATACTATTACTTTAGCGAGGCCAGAGTTTCCAGGTTTGAGTTGAAGGTTCATCCGTTAGTACATATAGTCAGGTTATCTCTTTCCCGAAGGCTCGAAATATGGTCGAGAAGGGTTGCTTGGCTTATCTATCGTATGTTTGGGATACTATTACAGAGTCTCCGACGATTCATTCAGTGCCAGTGGTCTGGGAGTTCACCCATGTGTTTCCTTCTGACCTTCTAGGCATGCCGCTAGATCGCAATATTGATTTCTGCATTGACTTGGCTCGAGGCACCCAACCTATATCTATCCCACCGTACCGTATGGCTCCGAAAGAATTGAAGGAGTTGAAGGAGAAGCTTGAGGAGTTGCTAGCAAAGGGGTTTGTCAGACCGAGTGTATCACCATGGGGTGCACCAGTATTATTTGTGAAGAAGAATTATGGGACTATGCGGATGTGCATCGATTTTCGCCAGTTGAACAAGGTCACCATTAAGAACAAGTACCCATTTATGCGCATTGATGATTTGTTTGACCAGTTGTAGGGTGCTAGCATTTTTCTAAGATTGACTTGAGATCAGGGTACCATCAGCTGAAGATTCGGGAGTCAGATGTTCCGAAGACTGCCTTTTGTATTAGATATGGCCATTATGAGTTTCTAGTGATGTCATTCGGCTTGAATAATGCCCCAGTGACATTTATGGACTTTATGAACAGGATGTTCAGGCCTTATATAGATTCCTTTGTTATTGTCTTCATTGATGACATCTTGATTTACTCACGCAGCCTGGGGGAGCACGAGCAACATTTGAGAGTAGTGCTCCAGACTTTGCGGGAATAGAAGTTCTCCAAGTGTGAGTTTTGGTTAGATTCTGTGGAATTTTTGGGACATGTTGTATCGGGCGAGGGTATTAAGGTGGATCCCGAGAAAATTGAAGCAGTTCAAAGTTGGCCTCGTCTTACTTCGACGACTGAGATCAAGAGTTTCTTGGGTTTAGCAGGTTATTACCGTCGGTTTGTGGAGGGATTTTCATCCATTGCAACACCTTTGACTAGGTTGAACTAAAAAGGTGCCCCGTTTTGTTGGTCTGATGATTGTGAGGCGAGATTTCAGATTCTCAAGACAACCTTGACTACAACACCGTTTTAGTGTTGCCTTCCGGTTCGGGGATGTATACTGTGTATTGTGATGCTTCACGCGTTGGCTTGGGTTGTGTATTGATGTAGGAGGGGTGAGTTATTGCATACGCTTCACGTCAACTGAAGCCCCATGAGAAGAATTATCCTGTGCACGATTTGGAGTTGGCCGCGATTGTTCATGCTCTTAGGATTTGGCAGCATTATTTATATGGGGTGCCTTGTGAGGTTTATACTGATCACCGTAGTTTGCAGCACTTGTTCAAGCAAAGAGATCTCAATTTGAGGCAGCGCAGATGGCTTGAGTTACTGAAGGACTACGACATCACTATTCTTTATTACCCGGGCAAGGCGAATGTAGTCGTGGATGCCTTGAGCAGGAAGGCAGAGAGTATGTGTAGCTATGGAATTCATTTCAGTAGAGGAGAGGCCACTAGCTTTGGGCATTCAGTCCTTGGCTAACAGACTTGTGAGGCTGGATATTTCAAAGCCCAGCTGAGTTCTTTCATGTGTTGTTGCTTAGTCTTCATTATTTGGGTGGATCAAGGCCCGATAGTTTGATGATCCGCACTTGGCAGTTCTTAGAGATACGGTACTATAGGGTGGTGCCAAAGAGATTTCTGTTAGCGATGATGGTATTCTGCGACCCCAGGGTCGCCTATATTTTCCTAATGTCGATGGCTTGAGGGAGAGGATTCTAGAGGAGGCGCACAGTTCTCGATATTCTATTCATCCAAGTGCTACAAATATGTATCGGGACTTGAGACATCATTATTGGTGGCGGCGGATGAAGAAAGACATAGTTGAGTATGTAGCTAGGTGCCTAATTTTCCAGCAGGTTAAGTATGAGCATCAGAGGCCTGGAGGCCTACTCCAGCAGATGACTATACCCGAGTGGAAGTGGGAGCGCATCATTATGGACTTCGTAGTTGGATTGCTGCGGACTTTGCAGAACTTCGATACAGTTTGGGTCATTGTTGACAAGTTGACCAAGTCAGCACACTTCATTCCAATTTCCACTACTTATAATTCAGAGAGGTTGGCCCAGATTTACATTCGGGAGATAGTCTAGTTACACGGTGTGCCTGTTTCCATCATCTCAGACAGAGGCCCTCAGTTCACTTTGCATTTTTGGAGGGACTTATAGAGTGAGTTGGGTACCCGTGTAGAGCTCATCACTGCTTTTCATCCTCAGACCGACGGGCAGTCAGAGCGGACAGTTCAGTTCTTGGAGGACATGCTCAGAGCATGTGTGATTGACTTCGGGGGACAGTGGGATCAGTGCTTGCCTTTGGCCGAGTTTGCTTACAACAACAGTTATAGTCCAGCATTGATATGGCCCCATTTGAGGCTTTATATGGTCAGCGATGTCGTTCTCCCATCAGGTGGTTTGATCCCAGCGAGGCTAAGTTATATGATACAGATTTGGTGAAAGATGCCTTGGAAAAGATAAAGTTGATCCAGGAGAGGCTCCACACAGCACAATCCATACAGAAGAGTCACGCGGATCAGAAGGCGCGTGATGTGTCATTTATGGTAGGCGATAAGGTTCTCTTGAAGGTCTCGCCGATCGAGGGTATTATGAGATTCGGTAAGAATGGCAAGCTGAGCCCCAGGTTTATAGGACCATTCGAGGTGTTGAGGCGAGTTGGGGAAGTTTCTTACGAGCTTGCTTTACCTCCCAACTTATTAGGGGTTCATCCAGTATTTCACATGTCTATGCTCTGGAGGTATCACGCCGACTTGTCACATGTGCTATACTTCAGCACTATTCAGCTGGATCAGATCTTGGGTTACGAGGAGGAGCTAGTTGCTATTATTGATAGGCATGATCTCCAGTTAAGGTCCAAGAGGATTTCCGCAGTGAAGGTCCCGTGGAGGGGCCAACCAGTTGAGAAGGCGACTTGGGAGTCTGAGGAGGACATGCGGAGCAGATATAGGTATGATTCTAGACCCGTTCGAGAATGAACGTTTGTTTAAGAGATGGGAAATGTAACGACCCGACTGATCGTTTTGCTTACTAGAAACCCGTTCCTCTAAATAAGGCTTCCCGTACATGCTTTTACTATTTTATGACTTGTGAGGATGGTTAGTTCGGGGTTTGGAAGGATTTGGGTTGAAATCGGAACACTTGGTTCCTTAAGGTTGATCTAAAAGGCCAAGTTTGACTTCGGTCAACATTTCAAGTAAACGACCTCAGAATCAGGATTTGACGGTTCCAATAGATTCATATGACGATTTCGGATTTGGACATATGTTCGGACGGGTTTCAGATGACCCGGGAGTGTTTCGGCGCCTAATATTGAAAGTTGGTTCTTGAAGTTCTTTAAATTTGGTTTGGAACGGGTTTTGGTGATATCGAGGTCCAAACAAAAATCCGATATTGAGAATAGTTCTATAATGTCATTTAAGACTTGCACGCAAAATTTGGTGTCATTCCAAGTAGTGTAAGTATGTTTCGGCGCTTTGGAAGTAAATTGAAGAACTTGAAGTTCTTAAGTTTGATTCAATTTGTTTTGGGGTGCGATTCTTAGTTTTAATGTTGTTTCGGGCGTTTTGAGAGTTCGCGCATGTCTGTTTTATGATTCTAAACTTGTTGGTATGTTTGGACGGGGTCTCGGGGGCCCCGGGTGCCATTCGGACGATGCGCGAGTTGAGTTTGAAACTCAACAGGGCTGCTGGTGCACTAGTTTTGGTGTGCCAGCACATGCGCACCCTTTTCCGCAGGTGCGAGCCAACCCCCCGCAGATACAATCCAAGGATGGCCAGCCAGATTTTGCAGATGCGACTCCTTCTACGTAGACGCGGGACCGCATAAGCGGGATCCCGTTTGCAAATGCGGCCCCAGTCGGCCTAGCCAATTCCGCAGAAGTGGTCACCTGGTCCGCAGAAGCGGATCCATAGGTGCGGCCAATGCACTGCAGGTGCGAAAATCGCTGGGGCAGTGAAGTTCATTTAATATGGGACTTAAGCCATTTCTCAATCATTTTTCTCACTCTTTGGGTGATTATTGGAGTTTCTTGAGAGGGATTCCACCTAGCTTTTGGAGGTAAGTAATTTCTACCTATTATGAGTTTAATACATAGATTATGGGTAGATTCCAACATGAAAATTGGTAGAAATCATGGATTTAGATGAAAAATCTAGGGTTTGACAAAAATGAGATTCTACTACGAAATTGATCATGAAACTTCATGAAAATTATATATTTATGTTCCTTAGGTTATGGGTAACAACTTCCTTAAAAAATTTTCGGAATATGAGCACGTGGATCGGGGGTGAATNAACTTCCAGAAATCCATTCCGACCCCGATATCAAATATTTCCACTGCTGACCAAAATCGCCAAATTTTCAACTTTCGCCAATTCAAGTCTAATTCTACTACGAAATTGATCATGAAACTTCGTGAAAATTATATATTTATGTTCCTTAGGTTATGGGTAACAACTTCCTTCAAAAATTTTCGGAATCCGAGCACGTGGATCGGGGGTGAATTTTAGGAATCTTGCAATTTGGGTTGGAGAATTATTTTAATAGTGGAAATGAACTTTGAGTATATATTAATTAATTTATGTAATGTTTGGCTAGTTCCAAGTTGTTTGGCATCAATTTTGGAGGTGTGAGCGCAATCTTGGATTGGGAAGTAGGCTTTGAGACGAGGTAAGTCTCTTTTCTAACCTTGTAAGAGGGAAATTACCTCATAGGTGAACTTAATTAATATGTGTTGTTGTTTGTGGAGGCCCACGTACGCACGAAGTGACGAGAGTCCGTATATAGCTACTATTCCTGTTATGTCCGGGTAGTCTTATGCTTACACCATGTCTTGTTGATGTTGATATTGCTTTATGTGTATTGTTTGCCTTGGAAAGAGCGGAACAGAGTGTGCTTATTAAATGTTTCAAAAGGGAATGGAATTGAGGAAAATAACGGGATCTTAAAATTTTTCATTTGAATGTTTTATTTTGAAAAGAATGGGAAAGAACTATAATAATTTAAGAAATTCTTGTGTGACCGCGTCGCATGAATGATTCGCGAGCAGGGTAATTCCTTAAACTTATGTTAGACCGCGTCGCATGTATGATTCGCGAGCGGAGTAATTCCTTAAATTTATGTTTGACTGCGTCGCATGTATAATTCGCGAGCGGGGAAATAGATGCATCTATGGTTCGCCCCATTCGACCTTCGGTAGTGCACAATTTATATTTATGTTGGATCGGTTCGGCGGTATTGTGTGTGAAAATAGAACTGAAATTTTCTGTCATAATTATTATGGATTCATTGTTGTGTGATCATATGTTTTAAAGGAAGCAATTGATTTAAG